>DWQX01000648.1:0-38363 GCA_018245475.1 Pharmacophagus antenor
CAGGGTCGTGGTCGTATCCGCAAGGCTTCCCATGACTCTGCCCGGCTCATCTGACGCCACTCTCACTCCGTCTTCGTTTTTTTTTTCCCCGCTCAAACAAAAAATAAATAAAAAGTAGTCTAGGAAAATAAGGTCAGCCTAGTAATTGTTTAAAGTGGTACAAATAGATAAGTAGTGAAATAAATATACTAATAGAACAAGAATTATATATAGAAAAAAACTATACAGTTTAAAAAGAATAGATGTATAATAATAAAATAATAAGAAATGTAATAATGTAGTTGGTAGTTTCCTAAGTAATGAAAAGACGTAATTTAGCAAAAGAAATAATAACAACCCTGAATAAGAATATCAAAACCCCTGATATTCTTATTCAGGCAGAAATACAATTGAAAAAAAATCGTGGTGTGTTGACAATTGTCGATTGATTGATGAACTATCTATTTTGATGGAAACTGCCATTCTACCATTGGTTAATGTTTTACGTTAATCGTGTAGTGTGTGGTGAGGCGGCGAAATTATTATAAAAATTCGTATTTTCACCTGTTAAGCCTGTTCTCTAATTCATCAATTTTCACAGACATCTTCTTTACTTTGTCGTGTAACTCTTCGTTCTCTTGCGACAATCGCGACTGCTGCGTATTGAGTTCTTCAAGAAACTTTCTGAGTTCTTTAATTTCCTCAACCATTAAAACATTCTCTTTACAAACAGTAGGTTCATGTAATATGTCAGAGTATAGACCTGTTATAGATTGATAGCCCTGAAATTATTATTTTTTTATTAATGTTAATATTAAAATAAAACATGTAATGTTATAAGTTTGTTTCTATATGTATTTTTATTAAGCATTTTAGTCCTGTGTTAATATCCGTGTATCATAACTTCTAAATTCAAATAAGAATATTACTAATGTATTAACAGTCATCATTCATATAGGTTTTGACGTTTTTTGTAAAATAATTTTGTTATTTTCCCTTTTAACTATGTTTAGATTTTTTATCATCATGCGTACTAAAAGAATTAACAATATATTTATTTATGAAGCAAGTCAATAATGGTTTTCCTTTGTTTTTAAATTTTGAGAGAGCAGGGTACGTACAGCGTAAGCAGAATTGGTCTCCTGCGCAACCGCCGTGGTCCAGAACAAATTAGCCGAACGACATTGGGTACGGTACGATCCCGCTGGCCCTAAAAGGCCCTAATAAATCACAAAAGGAGTCTGGGAGGGATGACTCTCACGAATTGGTCTAGTAAAGGCATTTCCCTCAGGTAAATCAAATGAATAATAAAGGTCATCAATTAAATTTAAAAACAAAGCAACACGCACTTTGAGAATACTACCATAAATAAATTACTGTCATATTATTTTTAAATCCAAGCAAGCGATGGCAAGGTAAAAACATCAAGAAGTATAATAACTTATAAAAAGGCAATTGGATCGTAAATGAATAATGCATTAGCCCAGATCGCTTTTGACCATTTTTTTGTATGGAAAGATTATTATGGACTAGAACACCACAGTTCCGTGATAAATAATGACTGACAATTCATTGTTAAGAATAATCATTGTGTATATTCTAGTTTGCGAAAAAGAAGCAAACAATGAATAATTATATACTACAACTTATAATTACCTTTCTACCAATCCATGTACAAATGTCCAAAATACGCCATGGCTTTAGCCGGTTAACACGACGGACCCCCTTGTCCTTACGCGGAGTTTCACCTGACAATGTAAACCACTCAATGTGATCAAACAAGCCATTGTCTAATTCACATTCGAACTCCACATCCAATTTCACACTACCGTATTTTGAACTCATTTTATTTTCGAACATGGACAACGTTAGAAATTGTTTAATACGTCGTATTGCAATTCGTTTATCCGGTTCATAATATTACGAGCGTTAGTTTTGAAATTGAATGATGTCACTTCGCTATATTTATCAGCAAGTGACTTATACCTTTTTAATATTCTTCTATCGCAGTTATAATGTAAACAATTGTATTATATTATAACCTTTACACTGATGTTTTAATTTTGCATATATACAAATCTTCCAAACTCGCATTTGTGTTATTAAGTATAGATAAGTATAAAATTTAACAGTTTGGATTAAATAGATACTTATTATACCTTGACATAAATCCAGAATTTTTGATACTTAATTATAATGTAACACTACAATCTACAATGTTATAAACTGCTCATATAATGACGAAGATTTTACAAGTATTAATTAAAATCAAAGTTTAGTATTTCTTTAGAAAGGTTTTAGCGATTGGTTGGTTCAAAAAACTTTATCACCATTTAGACTTTACTTTTCGCGTGGCTCTAGAATCAAACCCGAGATCTACGTACTACAAGGCAAGCGGTAAAGTACTGCGCCATGGTAGAGGTCAAAGCACTATGATTAAGGGTACTTCAGACGCATATTAGTCCTGCCCTGATTCTTACTGTAACTCCTCTCCTGTGGTGCCTTTTATGCTGTTCTTCCAAATTAATATTTATTTTGAATTGATGGTACCTGTCATTCTCATCAAAATGTCTTTGTGTCTTAATGAATTTATGGAATATATTTAGCATGAAAGAGTTGAATGAAGTTTTGTATCTTTGTATCTTTTCAAGTATTAGTACAATTTGGGTTAAAACTTACCAGGAATAACATTTTTTCTTGATCTCTGTAGTACGTCTCTAAATAAATTTGTCTCTGATTTAAGTCGTCTTTTGCGAATCTTATATGAGCTATTACTGTTTATCGATTTAAATGATGCTTCAGATTCTGTCGACAGCTTGCTAGATGAATCCGATGATTTAAGCGTTTTACATTGTGTCAAGTAATCTGATGAATAACTTGTTTCATTATGTCCAATAGATTTGGTCTTTTTCGAGGGCCGATATTCCTCATTGTCTTCTAACAAGTCTTTCCGGAGACGTTTGTTTGCTATACTTAAGTCAGAATTATCGTTAGACGTGGACTCTTCAAAATTATAATCTTTAACAAGCGATAGGTTTATATCTACGACAGTATTGTTCATATGATTAACAACCGATTCAGTTTGCGTAGAGTTATCAATTCTACTTTCGTCTGTCATTATAATACTCACAAAAGGCGGCGTAATATTGAGCTCATTTTCTTTATGATTGTCTAAATTGATTTCCCAAGAGACATCAAAAAAATTTTCTGTTCGTTTCCGTATTTTCTCAATTGAATTGTTTATCTCCAAGTTCCCAGCTTCTAGTTTACTGTTTGTTTCTTTTTTTATATTCAGTGTCATTTTGATTAATTTAATCCTTACACACCAGATACATGTTTAGATTAAGTTTTAATACATTTTTTAACATGTAATCTGTTAAATAAAATTGTCAAATATTTTCTTACGACGGGTACTTTAACAAATAAAAATTTTTAATTTGTGCTTTTGTACCAATTTATTTAGTAGACAAAAACTTTCCTAAATCAAATCGTTATTCATAAAAGGTTACTTTTCAGATCCAATTAATTTATAGAACTTATTTCCATATATTTATATATGTTTAATTGAAATATCTTGTTCATAAAATATTTTTCATGTAATAATAAACCGTTAAAAGCTAATAATGAATAAATGCTGCGCTAAATACTAATGTCAATGTCAATCTATTGCGGCAGATTGCTTCTCAAAAGATTTTAAACAAGTTAAAATGGCTTCAAGTGTTTAAATTATATACTCTAATAATTAAGTTCCTTGTTTAAGCTATGCGCTCTAAAAGGACATATTTTTATTTAATAATTATCATTGCAGTGTTAATTTTATTGTTACATCCGGATATGAATGCGCGACGCACATTTGAATTTATCGAAAAACAAAATATTCTTACCGAACTTCACGAAGAAACAATTAAAAATTTTACAAGTAATGCAATTGTTGACTGTAATTATCATGATATTATATATCATGATACATTGCCCACTACTTCAATAGACGGCGATTTAATTGAAAGTTACAGAATAAAAGAAGGCGGAGAATATATTCCCTCAAACTGCAAAGCTTTGTTCAGTTCAGCGATCATCGTTCCATATCGGTATAAGAAACTATATTCTAACATCATATTTTTTGTAATGTTTCGTTTCTTAACTTGATTAATACATACAGGGACAGAGCTGAACTATTGCGAAGTTTCTTAGTGTATATGCATTCGTTCTTACGACGCCAGCATATACATTATCGAATATACATTGTAGAACAACTGGATTCACGACCATACAACAAAGCTAAGTTGATAAATATTGGTGCAGTAGCTGCCATGACTGCTGGATATCCTTGTCTCATTTTACATGATGTTGATATGCTACCACTATCTCCAGCTAACATATTTGCATGTACTAAATACCCTAGGCACATGGCAAGCAACATTAACAAGTTTAGGTGGAGACTGCATAAGTATTAATCTAGTTTTTCACATGTATATATAAAAGAAAAATTTAAACACAGCTCATGTATATTGAGTAATAATTTAATTTTGTTATTTTAAATTTATCGAACAGAAGCTTTAATTGCTCCTTATGGTCACATATAGAGGGTTTAACACAATATTTGGATGGCACTAAAGAAAATCTATATGTAATGTATACATACATATACCATTGATGACAATGGTCAATTCCACACCATGTAAAACATGCTAGAAAGAATATGAATCAATAGCAGTAATGAACAGCTATCTCGGAAAAGAAAGATTAAATAATAAAATCTGATAGAAACAAACCATAGCTCCTTTTTGTTGCATTCTTTTTTCATCCACTTGTCTGCAATTTTTTAATGCTTTTCAGAAAATTTAACACATACTTTAGGCTTTCATACATTTTTTAGATATGTTTTACCATATATGAATATCATTAGTGGTGCTACAGCTATTATGACAAAACAATTTAAAAATGTAAATGGAATGAGCAATAAGTATTTTGGTGTAAGTGGTGAAGATGACAACTTCTTTGCGAGATTAAAATCTCTAAATCTTAAACCTTGTATATTTGATGCTCAAATTAGCAAATATTACAAATATTCCTATAAGTATCAAAGAATTAGGTAAGGAATTATTATAATAAGTACATTGATATTTAGTTCTAAGTTTAATTATTGCATAAAGTACACTTACATTGTGACATTATAAATGATATAAAAATATTAGTTCCATAGACATATTAGGTAGTTCCCCTGAGAAGGTGCCCGCATGGTGCAGCTGGTGCTAATAGGTTTGTAGAGATGTACAAGTGTTCCCATGGTCCTGCTGAAAAGTAGCAATAATGGAACATTGAGGAATTTTAGTATAAGGTGCAAGTCCGACATTACTTGTCATTGCCCCCCACCCCTGCCCCACGGGGCAGGTATGTGAATGCATTTCACCCCACTTAAAACAAAAAAGTCATGTTGGGTACATTTTTAAATTGGATCTAAAAGAATTCTTAAGCGAAAGTTAAACATACTATCAAAAAAAAATTTTTTTTGGGAAATAAAAAAACATTACTTATTCTGATTTTAGGTATAAAGATAATCAAAAGCTGAGATTAACAAAAAAAGAGATGATGGAAGATGGTCTAAACACACTGAAGTACACCGAGGTAGCGACAGTATTTCATCCATTATTTACACATATCATGGTTGACTTGTAGCATATCAATTTGTAAAATTAAATCATTAAAAATACACTTAGGTGTATTAGACATTTTGAATTACCTGCCATTGATCTCAATGTGATAAATATAGATAGATTTAAAATATAACTTATTAATATTAACTATAGGAAAAGTAAACTTGTCATGAAAACAATTATTTCTTAGTATAAATTAGATTATTATGTAGTCAAGAAATGTTCCTATCTCTAACTATTAGCAATCTTATTATAAATTAAGCTTAAAACAACATATCATAATAATTATTGTGATATTTGTAATTAACTAAACAATACTATTTGTGAATATGTATTACTTTCACAATTAGTGATAAATATTAATTAATTTCTGTATGAGTTCATTACTTTTATTTTAAGTGTTTTAACTGTGCTAATAAAACTTTATTGATTATTAATGTACAATAGTTGCAAAGCTCTTTTTGTTTCTTGAAAAATATTTGTTCTTTATGATGTACTAGTTTTTTGTAAAAAAATAAATATAATTATATTGTTCTAAGAATATGTTATTGGCATAAAATTTTAAAATGAAACATCACTTTTGGCAAATAATATATTTGGTATGAAAAGAGGTTCACAGAAGATGGTCCCATTACACAATTTAAAAATAATGTACATTAAGGAAATTCTAGTCAATATAATAATAATCTACAAAATGTTACATCTTCACACTTATTGATTAAACATTTATTTGAAACAACAACACTATTTTTAAGGAAAAGCAAATGTTATGAAAATGTTTTTATTCGACACAAATACATAATAATCTTGAACCAACAGAATTTTTTTTTCAAAATTTTACACTATTTAAAATTTATACTTTGTTAAATTCACATGTAAAAACCAAGATATAAAAGGTACTTACTAAAGTTCTGCTGCAAGACATCACACCATAAAAATATAACTAAATTTAGCACCTCCTACCAATTATTGTAAAGTATCAATGTACTTACTTAAAACACCAAAATAATACTTAAAGTTTATTATTATAAAACATGTTTTTACAATGGTAAAAAATCATATATACATAAAACAAATGTAATTAAGACTGCACGATACACATTGTCACTACAGTATTTTACAAAATTACTTGAGATTAAATTTTAAGAGTTATTGAAAAATAAATATATTATTTGCTTTTTACATATTAACATATGTATAAGGCTTTTTCAATGATATAAAAAGTTTCATATAAATTTTTAGTGTCAGTATTTTGTCACAACTATTGTATTTTGATTGTTAATTTATTAAAAAAACCAAAAGATCACAAAGTATAACATCAATGTTTATTTTAGTTTCTAATTTAAGAAAGTTATTTTAATTAACCTATAACCTTATGATACTAAGTCTATAAATTATTTATTTCCTGATTTTATTTTTCCTTCATGGATACATTTTTTCACATATATTTGAATAATTAATGACTAAATAAAATCATGGCCGTAACACTAACGTACTTACCAAACCTAGTACAAAAGAGAACACCAGCTTGAGATTTGTACCAATATGTAACCAGTCGGGCAATTGTGATGGAACTGTTTTTTCTGGGTGGGTGGGTAACAACAATGCTGCTATACAACATATGCTTACTGCTACTGCAACCACATTGATGGGTTGTTGATCTCTGTAAATAAAATTTTATTTTTTTTAATAAAATTCATATCTTAATAACCACTATGTCATGTCACAATACACAATCATAATAGAAATTTTAGTGTATAGAGCATTGGCTAATTTTCATATAGAAGGATTACTAATAATGCATAAAAGATACTGGCAATCAACTCATTTCTTTAAATATAATTAAAATTTGAATAATAAATCAAATCTTTTTGGGAATTATATACTTACACTTTGTTGGTATCAGTACTAACATATTTACTCCAAAAATAAATATTTAAACAGTAAGAGATAAAATACATGTACATGAGCCCTTGTGATCTATTTTTAAATTATTAATGAATCTGGCTTTCAAATTCTTGGCATTTTATAAGAAACGAGATAAAATATATTCATTTATAATGAGTATTGTATGCTATATACAAATATGTAAGTTTCATTAAAGTAACTTAAAGAGAAGCTGTGTTTTGTCAGAAAAATCTAATTGTATTCTTTTTCGAAGCCTTATTCCTTTGACTTCTAAGATGGGAATACGCTAAAATCATTATCCTAATCATTACAGCATATTGAAAATATTGAGGTAGCAATATTTTAAGATATTTATAGATTTTTAACTAGCTTAACTGAAAATAAAATTGAAATCAAATCAATGGATACTAAGACTTGTATATATATTTTTTTATTTTATGACAAAAAATATCTAGTAAATGACCATAAAAATTAAATAACTATAAGAGAAAAACGTGAAAAATTATTATTTCTTGTAAACAAATTGATACTGACATTAATGTGATGCAACAAACTATTAAGAGAAATACTTTTAGTCATTTAGAAAAGGGCAGTAAATCAATATGGAAGTAGTAAAATTGTATATAAGCACAGTATTTTACCTACGACATCTATAACCCTCATACTTTAATCCTTTGATTATATGTACAATATTTTCATCCTCTTCACCTATAATTTAGTATAAAAAGATCCTTAATAAATCTGTTTGTGTTGAATATAGAAATAAAATGTGTTTCTAGGTAATGCAAAAATTACTGCTGCAGGTAGTTAAACATTATATACCTGTGATGTAATGGGTGGTTGCAAGTAGACTTTGTACTTTCTTCTGGTGACCTGATGGGATGTGGTTTAGTAGTTATTGGAAGAGGTTTGGTAGTTAATGGATGAAAATTTTCACCCAAACTTTCTTGAAAAATATTGAGTGGTTCACCTTCTATAAGTTTTGTAGGAATATCTCTTTTACCCAGAGCCTAAAACATTTTAGAGACTTTAATTTTAAATTATATATTTTTAAATATCACAAATTATTATCTTATATAATTTCATTTAAATAATTTTGTATGGCATGTTAATTAATATCTATTGCAGAAAAAAATGTTTATAATTTAGTATATCCTGTTAAAAAAGTTTCATCTATTTACCTGCTGGGTGTTTCCATCATACATTGTTATTCGGAATTTTTCAGTTGTATTGCAATGCGCCATAGAAGGTTGCGTGTATCGAACTACTATATCTATACAACTTTGTGGCGCAATTACTCCCTCAGGATCAATTACAGTGAACTTGTTTGGTGAAGTGCATAGCACTGAAAACAACATGTTATTTTTTACATGAAGCATATGGCTTAATTTGATTGTCGCAATTTTAATATTTACCTTTGAAGTTCACGGAGAAATCATATGGATTGTAAACAGTTAATAACTGTTTGTGTGTATGTCTAGCATTTAAATAAAACTCCAATGAAACAGGGAACACAAAAACTGGAAAATTCTTCATTTTTTAATTTGTTTCACAAACGAGAACAAAGTAAAAATACAACAATTTCGATTGTTTCGCATCTCTGATTTGACGTTTGACAGCTGTGTTTTGACAAGTAAAGTTGTACTTCTATTTTTAAAATAGGAGAGTTAGAAACTGTCGTTAATTTTACAAAATAACTACACTGTTAACAAGAGATTTTTATGTTTAGGTTTTACCAATCAAGCCCTATGAAACATTTTAGTTAAGGTAGTTACGTAAATGTAGCACTTTACGAATATTACGAAACGTATCAGACTCGTCAACCATATTAAGGAATTTTTTTTTAGTGATTTTACGGAAAGCCACAATAATAACATTAATTTTTAAAATAAACATTTAAGAATATTTGAACATTATTTCACAATATTACTATTTATTTCGTATTATTAAATAGTAGACAGTAAAATAATATAACAAAATAAAACAACTATGATTTAAATCAATTAATATATTTCACCTACACCGGGAAGGTGCCAAGATTTATAATTCAAAATTGCAGAATATCGCTACAAGGATGAAGTTAGATTAATTATCGTAATTTCCACAAAAAAAATATAATTGTTTTTTCTTTTTTACTTTTTGGAAGTTTTTTTAAATTTAATATTAGAGATAGTAGAGATAATAGAATAACTTTCACGCCTTTCTTAAAATTACTTCTGTCATAAATATGATTTTAAAAAATATAACCGAAATATCTTGATTTAACTCCATCACAGAATTATATATTTAATATTAAAGTTAGTGCTACACAGAATGGTGGTTATAGTTCAAGAATTGTGTAACCAACATAGTTTAAAGGTCTAATACTGAAATTTCCGATTGTTTCATTTCTCACAAATGCTTAAAAAATTACATTTGAGGTCTCAAGAGTGAAAAACTTTACAAACTACATATATATATATACATACAAAAATATTTTGTAAGAACATTATTTTTATTTTTTTATGAATTCTATTTGGTAATAAGCCATTATCACGAATTTTACAATTTGGGTCAAAATAGTAAGTTGACTAAACTATGGTATCATTTCTATCTCTGTTTTGTTGTTACATACTATAAAGCAATAATATAGTGGCGACATTGTTATTGGTATGGATATAGCATAGCCACAGCCGGATCTTCTGTCTCAAATGTGATAAGCACTTCTTTAAATTTGTCCAGAAGTTGCATTAATTGTGAACGGGTGACGTTCTCCATAAACATTATCTCCTCTAGGTGTTTTTCGCCACGGAAATAACCTGTAAAGTTAAAAGAGAGATATGTTGCATTACTGACATAAAATTGTAACAGCCATTTTTGTGAAATTAATTAAAATTCGAATAATATTTTCGACAATAGGTTCTGCTTATGCTTGATGTAATTTGTGTTACCTATGAAAAATGAGTACAATTTTTCAAGCGTACGGGTAACGACATATCTAATTTTTATCAAATCAAACGAGGTCTAGCTTTCATGTTTTTTTCGTTGAATAAGCAGCAACTTAGTTATAGCTTATATTAATATTATACAAATTCTACTTAGAAATGTATGTATTCTCTTTGTAATATTTAATTATGTTTTTGAAGCATTCGAAAATTTGCCTATAACCTACGATTACGACAGGCTTTGATACGCACTGATCGTACAGTACAACAAGAATTAAACGGCTATAAGTAATTTTTGAGTAGAAATGATTTTTTGAGAAAATTTATAAGCAAAATACTGCACTAGACTACATCAAATAATATTATTTCTCTTAACCGAATTGTTATAAATAATCAACAATTATTATCAGAAAACCAATCTAGGCCGAGCGCATTTAATCAAAGGATTAAGTGGATATTAAATGCGCAAGGCGTCGTAAGTAATGTTAACCTTTTTTGTGCAGCCTCGCGAGGAGGAGCAGGTCGTCGGTATGAGCTGCGGCCGGCAGCGCCGCGATTACGGCGCGCTCAGCCGCGGTGAACGCGTGCAGCGGCGACGCGCCCTCAGCGCATCCTGCGCCCCACCCCTCCGCCTCGCACCCCCCAGCCGCGCTGCACACCGTCGGCGGTTGGAAACTAACGGGCATTACAGTTTCAATTACACAATACCAATTACCGTTAGAGGACATGAATTTCTTCACAGTGACCATTATCTTAGTCCAATTTATAATACTTTAAAGGTCATAATTTTTTTAAGGATACATTGTTTAGAGCTAGCACACTAGTAACAAATTAAAATAACTTCCTTTAGGCTGGTCATTTAAAAATAGAGCTTATAACAGTTGTCGTTTCTTATCGGGGGATGTTTTCAAAATATTATTCTGTAAGCCACCGATGACACCCTTCTTGGGTTTTTAACCCTTTACGGACGACGATTAGGTAACTGGATAACGCAATTTTTGCAAATGTATGGTGATTTACAGGATACAATAAACTAATTTTATACATAAATTATCATCTAAAAAAATTATGTTTCGATAGTTTATCAGTTGTATAATCTTTAAGGCTGTATCTTCACTAAAATAGGGCCTCTCCACTCACCACGAAATTAGCTTCCTTCTTAAATATTACTAAACTAATTTAGTATCTCCAAATAAGTATCCATCGCAATCACTTTTAATGTATTCATTTTGTACATTATTACATAAATTAATAGGAAACGCCCTGTAACATTTTATTTTATATACGCAATAAATATTGTCTATTAGTGTTTTCTACGTTTTATATTTTTAATCCTATTAATTTTAGAAGATACAAAACACGCAGTATATATATTCATACATTCTTGAACATTGTTTAAATATAACATTAAAAAAAATCCATTAAAAAAAATTTTAGTTATTTTAATCATAATACAAGAGTATAACGAAATTTCTATGGGGCGCTCTTACCTCATTTCGTTCTGCAGTTTTAAATTAAGTGAAACACTTTTCTTTTCTGTACTGTTGGATAAGCTGTTATCATTCTTCTGTCTCGGCGATGTATCTTCACCTTCGGTTCTGTCTTCATCACTATTTATATCGTTATTGGATACATTGGTCTCTTTTAACGAGGCGCTCGACAATTGAGATATCATATTAGATATAGATTTTTCAACTTCATTGTTTTCCCCATTAACAACAACTGTATGGCCATTAACAGGAAGTTTATCTTTATCACCATTGACATTATTCGATATGCCGCTGTCGACTGAATTCGCATGTTTCTTATGATCGATATCATTGCCCACCATGCCATTTGGTTTAATTAATCCATCGACAACGTCTACGCCGTCTTCAAACGAGTGATTTGCCGAATCGACTTCATGTAATTTTTCATATTTTGGATGATCCGATTCTATCACAATCGGCTTAGTGTGGGAGAAGTCGGTCTGATTAAGATTGTTTTCGGTAGGATAGTCTTCGTCGGAGTCAGGGAAAGTGTTAGTATTGTCCCTGGTCTCCACCGGTTCAGGAACGTTGAGTTGCATTTGATTCAATGATGAGAATGAAACACTGCAAGATTGATTGTAAATGTCGTGTTTCTCGCAATAATACTCTTTTCCGTCTGTAAAATAATAATATAGAATAAACTTTAATACAATTATATGCTAAAAATATTGTCTTTTTTTAAAGCAAAAATATAGCCAGAGTTTGTTGCGGATAGAATACAAATCCCACAAAATCATAATTTTTATTGATTTCCTTGCATTAATTTATAGTTATGCAGTTTAAACGTAACAAGTATGTTTTACAGACCCTCCAGAGTACTCGTATAATTGAAAGAAACTCACCAGGATCTTTTCCCCAATGTGGCGAATTAAACAGCACATAAGTGTGTAACTGTAACAAGAGCCTACGGCGTAGAAGCCATGCTACGACCCGCGCCAATCTCGCACCACCACCGCAGCCCCCTCCAGCGCCGCCCACTCCACGCGCTATGTACCATAACGGAGCAGGGAGAGAAAATTCACTAAGCATCTGTAAAAAATCATAAATAAATAAAATTATAATTACAATAACATAACTTACAAATGTTACCTATAAAAATTTACTTCATTTTAACACAATGTGGACCAGACATTTCATTGCTAAATTCAGTTCAAT
The DNA here is from genome assembly GCA_018245475.1 of Pharmacophagus antenor. Taxonomy (NCBI): domain Eukaryota; kingdom Metazoa; phylum Arthropoda; class Insecta; order Lepidoptera; family Papilionidae; genus Pharmacophagus; species Pharmacophagus antenor. The sequence goes on from DWQX01000648.1 coordinate 13,150, forward strand.
GCTTATTGCCATAAATTTTTTGAATTAAATATATTTAGATTAGTTGATTTGTTACTAGGTAAAAATAATTGTCACGTAAATTTAAAATATTTATTTTAAAATTAAAAAAAGGAAACTTAATACATGATTTGCATATTTCAAACTGTAACTGATTTTTTTTAAAGTATAACATGTAATTAAGTGAATTGCAAAGGACCCTGACAATGGATCAACCAATATATTTCTTATTTTGTTTGTCGGTGAATAAATATTCCACGTAACGCCTCCCAGAAATGGGCGTGGTAAACTACCATTTGAACGTAACATTAGATCTTTCAATTTGATGTTTAAAATTATCAAGAAGAGTTTAGAGACACGAAATATAAAAGCATACTTGCAACAAGCACAGCCCTGGAAACTCTTTGGAAAACTCATCTAACAGCGGGGAGTATATGTTGATGTTAGCGCCTGGCGCCACGACGTACACGTTGCCTTCGCAAAGCGGGTAGATAACAGTTGCCTTCGCCCAGTATACGAGGTGGCCAGTTAACTGCGAAACCTGAAAATAAAACGAACTATTTGTAATAATTTGGCAACAACATGCCTAATAATTAATAGAATATGTTGTAGTATTCCAACAATATGAATTTATATTTGTTCACATTTTTGAATGCATCATTTTTGGTGTAGTATTAGATTGTGTGGAAGAAACTCACCTGAGTGAAAGACAAATCTGCTTCAATAGCGAGGGTCTGTAGACTTTTGAGTGGACTATAAAGTTTGATCAATCTTAATAAAGCAGGACTTCCGTCGAGAGGAATTGATGCTAGCAAAGAGTTTGGATCAACCTACAAATAAATACGGTATTATGATACAGAGAAATGAAGAAATTTTATTACATTAATGTTTATTGTTTTGTAATTTTGTTGATTATTAATTAAAGACTATTTAAAAAGTGTTAATAAAAATAACTTATTTGTATTTGTGGTAATAGGCTTGAATTAAACTGAAAAACAAACATTTTAACCCTTTATGTGTAACATGACCATTCAAGTTTATTCAATGAACCCATTTATAGGTAGTTGCATAATCATTCATTTTCTTTCATTCATTCAATATTTTTCGTATTCAAGCAATGGGTAATTTATATTAATTTTAAATTACCAAATTTAGAATAAAGAATAGAAATTAAAAAGTACATAATACATTTTCTTAAAACTATATATTGATGAAAATTCCTCTAAAATAAATAAAATAAAATTTATCTACTTTTTATTTAAAAACAAATTATTTTTATAACAGCTTGGGTGGTTTTTTACATACCAAGAGTAGAATGCCATGGTAAGGTCTGAGCTTCTGTAGGCATTTATCTATACATTCAGGTTCAAGTATCAATCCTCTATTGTGAAATTGATGAGCTTTGTGAGGTAAGCAAAATGATAAGAGCACCCATTTGTTTATACGGACTTGTACAATTCCTGTAAATTATGATAAGTTTTATAATTGCTTACCACAAATGTTGAATTAAAAAAATAAACCACTGTCATGTAACAAGTAAATGAGACAGGAATGAAGTGGTTGTATGGTTCATATACTTAATATGTTAATTTTTCTATTTTCACACCACAAACCATGAATGTTTAATAAATGATAAATGACACCCACTATGATATTCTCTAACTACCACTGTAAGTTTTTGTATGACATTAAGCATATACCAATTACATTAGCTAGATGTGTCTCATGGTAAATATAGCTATTTACTATTATCTTCAACATATTGTGTAACATAATGCTTAATATAATAGATAAGGAGGAAAAATGCTACACCTGTGGAACTCAGACTTTCAAACACAGCCTTCATGGATCTAGCTAGTGAACTTCTCTGTAAAATTAGATGAAATGCTGATTTTGGAGTACCATCTTCACAATTTTCTGTACTATATGTTGCCGAGCTGACAGAGTGACGAAGATTTTCTTCTTCCTCATCATTTTCTCCAGAATTTGTCTCGCTGTCCAGAGCTGAAACTTCGTCATGAGCTGTCAACTGAAATTTAATAAAGTTAAACCAAAACTTTCTATATTCTTAAAACCAAAATAAGATCACAATTAAATATGTGAAAACCCAAATTATAAATTTAATTAGCCATTATAATTATAAAATTAAAAAATAATACAAATTGTAGCAATAACAAGTACTATAGTAGAAGAATTTATATTTTCATTAAAGTTTGTATAAAAACAAAGATAGTACTTACCATTATTTTCATTTCTTCTGTTAAATAAGAACATCTCTTTTCCTCATGTCTCAAGGCCTTGCCCAGTCTTTTGCTTAGATCATAATAGCATTTCACTAGAAAGATATTATTATGGATAAAAGTTATAAGATAAACTGACTGACTGCCAAAATAAGACAATTATGCACTCACAAACATTAAAACAAAGTTACCTACCAATAGAATGACTGGCTGATGCTTGCAAAGCAAACACAATATTTATAAGTATCATAGCTGCAGTATCATCTTTATTGGTTCTGTATGGCAAAAGTGTTGGATGACCAACAAATCTTACATCATTTACTTTTAGTTCAAACTTTCTGTTGCAAAGCTCTGCTTTAACAGCAAATAAAGTTGATAACATTTCATCTGTAAAACCACTAAGTTGACCTAAAATATAACAAATGTTTTAAGTTATTTTTAAAAATAATAAATTGAGGACAAACCTTAAAAATGGTTACTGAGAGGTCCGAGTATATCAAGTTACATGCAGAATCTACTGATTATATCAATGTAAAATCTATGCAAAGACATTTTATCAAAACTATAGTTTTATACCATAAGACAAACGTTCGACCTTGTTTAATATTTGAAGTTTGTGATTGTGGGTTTTGCAACAGATCTTCTGTACAATTAGTTGCGTATGGATTATGACGACCGCATTTCTTCTGTCTGTTTTCATCTTTATTTTCTGACGTATAAGGATATCTAAATAGAAGTCTATCACCTTTGCTGTCTGACTTTACAAAAAATATGTTCAACGGATTGACTTCCATGATTCCCCTATTTTATCAAAATATGATAAACAATGCAAAAAATAACATAAGGGATATATGATTCTGTAACAGTCGCAATAACAGTTTTTTCACTGTCACTGTTCTTTTATACATCTTTTCAACAGAATTTTAGTTTGTTTACTTTCACTTTTATTGGTCAAATAATCACTTTATTTATTTATGACATATAAAATAAAACATGTACAAATAAGTAGATTGGCGAACAAGAAACTTATTAGGTGTCAAATTTGACGTATTCGTAAACTATAAAAGTACAAAAGAGTACACAAAAATATGTAATGAATTCGTATAACAACAAAAACCACTTTCTGAAAACATAAAATATGCAATTATTATCTATCGAACTGTGCATTATAATATCAATGCTTTAAATATTATTATAACAATATATTCAATATTCTTCTTTACATGCCTTTATTAAACTTGGACAGATTTGATGATTACTCATAAATTTATTAAAAGGCAGTCACTTACAAGGTACAAAAATATAATAATTTGAGTCAAATTATGTTATAAATGTTGAAAGTATTTATATCTGAACCGTTAAAAAAAAAACTTTACTTTAATATGTATATGTGTAATTTTATCTACAAAAATTGTCATTATGTAGAATAAGGATGCATTGTTATAATACTTTTGATGACAATTATTTGATTAAGAAATATAAAATTGAAAAATTATGTAAATGTAATAATTTATATTATTATTCAAAAATTAGTACATTCGTGAGAATAATTTCTTTTTATGCTACAATTACTAGTTTTATAGTTAATTAATTATATATTCTTCTATAGGTGGCAACATTTAATTACTTTGTCAAATGAGAAAATCTATTGCCGGAGAAATTGCTACGACATATTGTTTATTTGCATGAAAATGGCAAATAAAATTGATAATTCGTTTAAACTAAATCCTGAAAAGATTCCTCTTGAAACTGATCAAGGTATTCTAGAAAGTGAAGAACGGAAATGGGGATTGCCTTTGAAAGAGGTGTACAAACATGGACTCTCATTTTACAAAGGTACATTTTTATCATTATTCCTGTTGTGCTAACGTTTTATATTGTACTATTAAAAATAGATAATGTCTAATCTAGTGAAATAATCTAAAGATACATAACATTTACATTAAGATATAATTTTATGAATCCAAGTTCATCATCTATACAAAACAAATGTCTATTTTATAATTAAAATGCTTGTTACTTAATTTGAATAAATTTTTAATGTTTCTTTATTTCTAAGATGAAATTAATTTTAGCCGCAGTAATAATTATGTACAGAAATATACACTGGCAATAAAATGCTTGCCCAGTTGAACATAAATTATTATACATAAATTGTAATTAGTAAAACATTGGTTAACAGTTAACTTTCTTCTTTATTAGGTTAATATGAAATATAGAAAAATTTCTTTGTCAATAATGTATTAAACTTTACGTCTACAACGTGGATATGCAATAACTAAATTTCATTCATAATTTTTTTTTTATTCTTTAAACCATTTGTGACAGTAGCTTCTGCTGCTGAAAAACTTTCACTGAGTGGGAACTCGTAAATGTGCTCAGCATACCTTTCTAGATATGGCTGTTCTAAGGTTAAGGAGGTATTATACCTTTAACTAAAAAACTCTATTTCTGTAAAAACCAAATGGAAAATGTTTTACTACTGAATGGATTTTAAATAAGAGTTATATTTAAAAAGTTCTGAAAATAGACTAATCTAATATATCAATAAAATATTTTCTGCTGGTAAGAAGAAATGTTGCCATCATATGTTTTCAAATGATATTACTAATTGTTAGCCTTAATGATGACTTTTACAGCTTCATCAGCCTTACAATAGATGACTTATATACCCATCATTATAACATTGCTGCATATATCAAAGGTTTATTTTCATACAAATCTAAAGAAATCTAGGTGATTAAAATATGCATACTTAGGATTGAATAAATTATTTAAAACACCTCTTTGTCTTATATTTTTATTCTTTATTATAAAAATAAGTGTTATTTGCTACAGATAAAGAAGGTAAAGCAATGCATTTAAGTTATGAAGATAAATTGAAGCTTGTGGCATATACACAGCAAACTGCTCATGGTCCATTGGACATTAACTCAGCTCCACCTCTTGGGGTATTAGATGTCATCGGTCGGGATCGACGAGCTGCATGGCAAGCCCTAGGACAAATGTCACAGTTTCAAGCTATGGCTGGTTTTGTGCATACTTTAGACAGGTTTGATGCTCTAAAATTAATATTATTATAATATATATACTTTTTTAATAAAGTGTTATTATTTGAAAATGTAAATTCTTAAAAATTCTACTGCATGAATAACAATGTTTATTATAATAATAAACATTGGTAAAATGTAAATAAATAATATTTTAATTGTTTACATTTTAGCATTTACTACTTTAATATTTGCTAGGCTTTGAAATATGCTAAAATTAGAAAATCTATTAGCATTGCATCAGTCATTATTCATAAATTAATAAAGAACTTTTTTTTAGATTATGTCCATTATTCAAACCTTATTTAGAAGCAATACAAAAGGATTTAGAGGATAAGAAGCAACAGGAGTGAGTACAACAATACTATTATCTTTTAATACACTTTTAAAGTGAGACAGATTCATACTTATAATTTGTTATATGAATCTGCTTTAAAAAATGTGAAACATAGATACATGTATTAACAAATTATGATGTTAAAAAACTGAACTTGAAATGTAACTATTTTAAAGATTAAAGAAACAAGAAGATGTAAAGGCTCGTGAGGAACTGGAGAAAAGAATTTTGTTAGAAAAACAAAAACTACAATGCACAAAGCTTACAGAGGAACAGCAGGTGTAAGTGAATAAATTATTAAAATAAATTATTAACCTTTATCCATTCAATGAACTTTTTTTTAAAGATGTTATTACAATGGTCAAGCAATTGAAATTGTTAACAACAGTAATTGTTTATATAATGTAATAAATTAGTTAGACCTCAACGACATTAATCCTCAAGAGGGGGACTTACTTTATATATTTAATTATGTTTTACATTATAAGATACCAAAAGCTAACCAAATGCTTGACTATATTTTTTTCTGCCTTTGTACTTCTCTTTATGAAGTCTAAGTAAAAATGTTTTTAAGGCAAAGAATAAAGGATGCTCTCAATGCACAAACATACAACCAGTTCCTTCAGTATGCCCAACAACAGTTCCCTGGTAACTGTGACCAGCAAGCTGTGCTAATAAGACAATTGCAAGATCAACATTACCTACAATATATACAACAGCTGGCGGTTGATAAACGATTAGATAATTCAAATTTAAAAAGCAAGGAAGGTGATGTTGTTAAAGTAAATGAAAATTTGGTCAATGAGAATACAAATAATTCCATCTTAAAACAAGCTGATGTAGAGGAGATAACAGATAACAAGTAAGTATAGTTATAAAAATTTTTGTGATTTAAATTGTGTTATAATCAACTTTCTTTATTTTCCGACTTTGTATCCTTCATACTATATAACTAAGAAACTTGAATTATATTTAATAATAAAAAAAATATATTAGTTACCTTGTGTCAGAATGATGAAAATTTTTATCTATAAAAATCATTAGTAAAATAGATGATCTGATTGATGTTATGTATGTTCAAAGACATAATGTCATGATATAATTTCAATAAATTACTTGGTTAAGTTCATTTTTAGGCAATAATATAGAAAAAAATCAACATTAATGGTCATCTTAAAATCCAAATTGTAAACAACTGTCTCAATCGTACAGACAATTCCTCGCCGGTTTATTTTTATTTTACCCATGAGGGTATATATATATATGTATGAAATTGGACGGTGGATACACACAAATTATCACCATTGAAATTGGTTGAACGATCTAGGATTTTCTATGGTGCAGAACTATAAGATAGAAAATAAAAAAAAGCATTCTTGTGATATACTTATGTTTGTCAGCCCAAGTAAAAGAATAATTTTGTTGGAAAGGAATAAAAACTATTATTTGTTGCAAAACTTTTTGATATTTTTAGATCAATGCAAACTTCAGAAAAAACAGATTTCTCAGAATATATTGAAGATACAAAGGATGAAGTTGAGGAAGATGGTAAGGCTTATAATGTTTATTTTGCATGACACCCTTTACAAATAACTGTGTTACCATTACATTATGTTATTGTTGAAATAACCAGTAATCAAATACCTTTGGTTATACTTTATTTTTGCTCCTGTCTAGTTTTGACTAAAATTCAATATTTAAAAAAATATCATTTAACACTTTATTAAGATTATAAACTTAACACTTTGCCATCCGCAAGTATAAGGAACATTTTTTGTTTGCTGCCATGATTGCTAGAATTACTTGTTGGGTTTTATCGGTTTTTCTTTTAAGTATGTATATTATTACATGTCAGTATTTACTTAAGCCATATTCCTTAATTTTCTCACAATATTTATCATTTGCCCAGTAGTCTTTATATAGCACGACTGTGCTGCCACTGAACGGCATAATGTTAATTATTAGATATTTTAGGTTTTAGGTGTGTGTTTTAAATTTTACTTTAATATTGTTAAACATGGAGAAGAGAAAGTGAAGAAAGTATCTACAGTATCTGGCATGTGATTTGGAACGTTGAGTACAAGGGAAATCTTACGGAAAATAACTGTTGGGTTCGATTTTATGTAGCGTTCTCTCTTTCGCACAGTGCTCCCACAGTACTAGACAAAGATAACGTTTCACAAAACCACACGTAGCCTAATATTTCGCTTTTGTTCCCGACGTGGCCAATCAAATATCGGGTATTGTACTGCATGTTTAGTAAATTAGCGAGATATTATGAGTACTGTATATATTACATTATTATAATAAGTATTTTAGCTTGTTAAAAAACATTTATATGTTTTTAACTAGCAAAATTGATATCTTTATAGAAAAATTTCAATGTTTTATTATTACAGTTCCAATTTTTTCTTTACAGATGAGATACCAAAGTTTGAAGAACCGCGGATGTGGACGCACGGAGATCTCGATGAATTTAAGATCTCAGCGGTACAAGAATATGGACGAATGAGAGTGCCTTATGGTGACGTTGTTACCATAAAGGTGCCTACAGTGTCAGACGCCCGCTACATCTGTTGGGAGTTCGCCACTGATAACTACGACATAGGTAAGATAACCTTATTCATTACACTTTATATACTTTTTTAATTCTAAATATAAAGCTTAACATTTAAGTTTAGTCACTGCAAACGTTTACAATATTCACTATATTACATATTGTTTCCTAACATTTTAAGTAATCATAAACAATTTTGTATAAATGCATTTCTTCCTTTGTTTGTCAGTTAAAAACTTTTACATCAGTTATATTAGCGCTGAAGCGTGATGATCCGCCAAGGGGAGATCCCACGAGTATGTGGTACGTGTCGACCACTTGTTAGTCTGGACTTATGTACTAACGCTAACTAATCGTGAAAGTTAAATTAATTTACGAAAAACTTAATCATTTGAATTTAGTTTTGTTTCGTTGACGCAGTTATAATTTGTGATATATTTTTCATAATATTTTGTTACGTACTGAGAAATAAAGGGCCTTTAATTAATAATTTGTTTATTTAATAACATCAATGTACCTTAACGTTACACTTTGCATTTAGGCCCACATTTTAAGTAGTAAGATCACTTGTGTCGGGCAAGAGCCTAACTTTCCGTAACATTGCAAGGATTAGCTTATAGGTACTTAATGTCTAAAGTAAAAAAGAGAAAACAATACTAAAGTGAGTGTGCATGTTTTAGACAAATTAGGAAAAAAACAGATTTTCTACTTTATTTTACTGTAGTTTTACCAGCCATTCAATCAATTTATTTTTAAATATATGCACTTTTTTTGAATAAATGTCGAGTGATTTATTGCCTACATTATTTATATGGGCTGATTGTCTGCTAAATTGATGTTATGTAAAACTGGTTTCAACTGAGATTCCTACAGCTACATCTCTTCTCCTTTTTCTATTATCTATAGGATTAAAACTCAAGGACTTATGTTTCTTAAAATCAGTTGTAAGATATATAATTTTTTACCTGATGATAATTGAATATCAGAATAAATTTGATGTGTAAAAAATCTATATAGCTCAAAAAACATCACTTTCAAGAGTGGTCTCTGGGCTCTATCCAGTTCTAAACATTTTGTCTTAGATACTCCACCCCAAACTGGCATTAAGATAAAATAGACTGAGCAAGTGCAATATAGACTCTCATTAACAAATAGATAGGTAATATGTTTTAGAGGTTTCAAATATCCAAGTCATTTTTCTTATATGGCTGACAATTGGATTAATTTGTTGAAACCAAAATAGTCGCTGGTTTATCACTATACCTAGGTACCTCTAAGAGTCTACATTTTCAGTCACAGGACACTGACAAGAACAAGTTTCATAGTTATCACAGATATGAATTTTATATTTAGATCATTGCTAGGTAGATATCTTTGATTTAAAGCGAAACATATATATTTAGTTTTTAATGTTTTAGTGTAAATTATTTGTGAGCCAGATTGAAATATGGGAGAGACCACCCTCAGTGAGACTTTGTACTGAAAATCATGACACATTAAATAAGCTGATGTCTAAATAAAACTGTAATAATATGTGCAATATTCTTTTTATTAACAAAAAATTTATTGCTAGGATAGGGTTGCACTCTTATCGATTGATTGCCATTAATTTTCTTTTTGATTGACGATCGTCTTACATACGTCTAAATTTCAAGCAAAAGTTTTAGCTTCCTTGACTGTGCCACTTAAGATGGCATAAAAAGAAAACCATTATATTCACTCATAGTTTTCAAGTTCTAGCAAACGGAAGAGAATGGTATGTATATTATAGCAGTAATTTGTATTCAGTTTTTTTTTATGAAATGCCATAGGTGGGGGGAGGGGGGACATTACTAGTTTAAACCAAAAATATTACATTTATTATAACATTATCATGTACACAGGTTTTGGCATATTGTTTGAGCAGAATGACTCGCCAATAGAGCATGTAGCCATTTACGGAGTTGCAAATAATTCAGACGAGGAAAATGACTTTGATGAGGATTATGAAGGTATAGTGAATTCAATGAATTAAATATACATTTTAAATTTCGTTATTATTGGCAATAAAATAAAACCTAAGATAGTATATGTAATATTACAAGATTGCGCTTGTAATTCTCAAACTATTCAAACTAAAATTCAAAAAAAAATTGATTTTAATCACATATAAAAAATCATATATGAAAAAAATATTAAGCCATGATTTTTTTGCATACTTGTTACAAGTATGACATAAGGATGTAAAAACATTTCTATCTCTCCGATTTCAAGAAACATATGTTACACACAGAATGAGAATTAGCCTGTAGATAGTCAAGCATACATGTTCCGAATACTATAAATCTCATGTGTTTGAATGCCTGAATAAAGTAGTGCTGTTAAAATAGTGCCTTGACTTTAAGGGTAGGAGCTAACGAGGCGGGCTTTAAATAAACCCTATAACTATCATCCAACATCCTGATTCCATCGCTTAGGCAAGCAGTAAGCAAATGCGCTACAGATACAGAAACAATTGGTATCAATATTTATTCTTGTAATCATAAGTGTACAAACATTGCAAGGTTCCATGTCTTTTTTTTGTTATAGTACTTAACTTCTGGGTCCGCTCTTTGCGCCTATTTGTTAAACATTTATAAGAAAAATGTTTTATTTGTTTACTAATTATATTTTATTATCATATTTAGGGGACGGGAACTAGCCTGTTAAGTACGTAAATTACCTTTGACAGGAGGTAGTCATCGCTAACATTAAAACATATTGTTTGCGTACAGAGTCTCCGCCCGAAGGAAATATTGCGGACCTGGAGATAGGCGAAACGGTTAGACAATGTAAGCGACATCCCCCCATAAGCATGATTGTGCCGGTATATAGACGTGATTGCCACACCCAGGTACGTCAACTTACGATTATTTCAAAGCATTGTGATGAAAAAATTTGTATATTCCTTACCACATGTTGACCCCATAACCCGGCTGCTGCTTACCTTAATGTAATATAATAGACAAGGCATCCAAATCTCTTTTAAATTTAACACAAAATTTAAAAAAATGCTTAAATTTATTCATCATTATTAATAAAAAATCTATTAATGTGACATTAGTCCACATTTTAGCTGTTATAAGGTGAGAGTCATTAAATACATTAAAGTAGAATATTTTTTTTTTATAATAAAACATTTTGCAGAAGGCTTATGAAAACACAAAAATTGATTGTTATTAACAAGTGACTTTATTTATTAACTATTATTAATTATTGACTCGCACATCTACTAGACGAAAATTAAACAAGTGTGAAAAATGGGATATTTTTAGAAAGTATATGCTTAAAAATGAATGGAATGATTTTAATAAAATTCGGAATATAGGTATCATATAGTATTTCAAAGACAGTGTTTCTTCCTTCGCGCCGATAGTGTGTTTACATATAGCCGACTATTCGGAGAAATTTTCCCGTTTGAAAATGCATGGCAGCTGCTTACAAGGTTGTTCACTTCTGTAGCTATGTCAATTTTGTTCCTTTATTATCCGCATGAAAGATGAAAAGAAAATCCTTTATATTATTTGATAAAATTTTTACAATTTCCAGGTTTACGGGGGAGTACATGGTTTTCCGGGAGTTGGATATTATTTATTAAAATTCGATAATTCCTACAGTCTTTGGCGTTCAAAAACATTATATTATAAAGTATTTTACGCTAATTAAATATATTAATCAAAACTTATTATGGATCCATGACAAAATATATGGAATTATACAGAGATGTTTGGCTATTATTCGGTACTTTATGTATTGCTTGTAAAATGTTTCTGAAAGTGCAATGAAAGCTTACATAGAAACACAGCTTAAGTATAAAGGAATGTTGATAAGATTTCATATGCTACCTGAGTACAGCATAATTAATTTATTCAGAATATATGTTTATGTTAAGAATTTATTAATTGAAATATATTTATTAAGGAATGTTTTATAACTTCATAATAATACTATATATTATAATAATAAATTCATTGTATCTTAACAATATCTTCTGGTCAATGTAATCTTTATACAGACCAGAACAAAAATTTTTGAAAATTTTGTAGGTCTATACTGTATCACTCAAACCCGAGTGGATTTTTTTTTATGAAATTTAGTATAATAATACCTGATTTGGTATAATCTAGTTAATATTTAAGATTATTTGAAGACATTAATACCACCACCTAGTATAATAACATAATTGTTAGTCATATTGTTATTTTTTTTTTTATCTGATTTTGGTACAGATACCAATTACTATGTTAATATAAATCATAATATAAACTTCGATGAAATAATTTAAAGCGTTTATATTACTTATTATATATGCCAATGACCTCAGTAATGAGGCACATGAAATGAGGTGGAGGATATATTACCATATAAACATTAATTATATTATGAGACTAATCCATCAATATACAGCGCATAAATATCCGCCAATATATATGATCAAGCACATAAATATTTTAATTGATGTCTATTTTAAGTTGAATAATTTGTTGAGTCCTTAAACTTAGTACGAAATAAGTATTGTAGTATGTAGTGTAAAAATTAAAATGATGTATTTGCGATTATTGTAATTGAAAAATGTAGATAATGGAAACATTGTAGTTGAATGTTACTATCTAGTTTGTATATAAAAGTTATAATTTCAGCTATGGGTATATAATTTTTTTTTGCAGTTTTTGTATAGAATATATGTTTATGTACGTAAAAAATGTCATTACGTGGAAAAAGGAATATGCATTGTTATAAAATTTTTGATTACTCATTTCATTTAAAGACATTAAATTCTGTACTCCCCCCCTCCGTTATACGTGTTATAATTATTACGTTTATAAATTATATTTTTCATTTTGATCACTACATGTATTTTGAAGTTCCCATTTTTCTTTTTAATGTTTAATGACGATGTTAGGTAAATTAGATGTCTATTATTATTAGAATAAAGTACAGTTACTATTTTAATTCTAAACAAAAAAGGTAACACCCGCGGAGTTATTATCTTAACTGCAATAAGCGATATTTGAGCAGATGTGGGATCAATCACTTTGAGCGAAAAAGAAATTAAATTACTTTTTTACAACGACACTAGTGTAATAAATAGAAAGACTATAAATTTCTGTACATAAATTATTCAATACGAATAAGCCTTTAACCGCAAATATTGTGCAATGTCTATTTGCTGTTGCTAGTCATATGCTATTTACATAATAACCCCATTGGTGTTATCAGGAAAGATGTATATGTACATACATATCTTTATTAGATTAAAAAATAAATATATATTAAATAAAATTTATTTTTCTGTCAGACTGTCGCAAAAGTTTTACAAAGTTGTATTTCTTTAACATTGGTACTTAACATGTTCGTACACTTCAAATATCGTAATAAATGTTAGTAAATGTTTATATAATTTATGTTTTATTAATGTGTAATTATTAGCGTTTCTTATTGGACTGTAGTGCGTAGTAAATGCGTTTAAACATGTTTAAAAAGAGCGCATGTGGAGTCAAATACTATTTAATATATTATTGAATGTGAAAAGCTCTAGTATTATATTTGTGCATTTAAGTTTATATGCTTATAATTAGTAAGTTCTGTGTAAATAGATTTGAGCCATATTGCTTGTGCAATGATATAATTTTCTAGTGATGAAGTGTGTTAACAATTTTGAGAATTTTAAATATTATAAGATACTACTCCATGCTGCATTTTAAATCATTTATACAGTAATACAAAGATGAGTTGGAAACTCTACTTAAGTTATACGGCTTTAAAATAATACCTTTTGCTCATCGTGACATAAAATATCTATGGATTCATAATGATCTACCCTACAGCATAACAATAATAATCGAATATCATTTAAAAACTTACCTCACAAGAAATACTAAATAAATAATAATATATAAAATGACACCAAAAACTATGCAAAATAGCCTCTGATTATAGAATTTCAGTATTAAGGCATATTTAAATACAGGTACTGTGGAAATGGTGTAGAATTAAAATTACGCTTCATTGTCGGTATAACAAATATACTTTTGACTTATTATCAAGAGAATTTATACATGCAACATTTGTTTTAAAACAATTTATTTCTAAATATTGATATAAAGCCTTATATTCACTGCACGTTAAACTAAATTTAATGTTATTTAACATAATTTCATCAAAAATGAACACCATTTATAAAGATAGACAGCTAAGAAGACACTAACACAGAGAGTAACACACATTTTTATGTAGAATTTATTTGTATTTCAATATACTTCTATTTGTTTGCGTTATATAATATTTGTATTCCGAAAAATAATTGAACACTATATCTATCTTGAGCACTAATTATATATGCCTGTTAAATGTTTTTAAGGATAGATTCTATAACTATGAAAATAAATGGATGTTCACCACATTTCTTTTTATTTATTTTTACAAATTTGATAGAACCAGAAATGATAACAGTAAATATATTATTTACTTGCTTGGTAAGGTTAGGATTGAATTGTACTAAATTAAAATTATGATAATTTTGGTTCTGGAATTAGTGTTATTCTAGATCGAAGATATACTTATTAAAATTTAAATCGAATATGTCTGAAAATATGAAATCATAACATAAATATATATTTTGACATTTCTGTATGCGCTAATAAAAGATGGTGAAAATTATCGTAATTAATTTAATGAAATCTTAACAAATCCTTAAGGTTGCATAAAATTTTGCTTCCGTTGTCACCACAACAGTCTATTTGTAATCTGCATTGATAAAGATTCAATATCTTTGGTTAATTTTGTCATATACATTGACAGTGACACTGACAATAAAGCAGTGCTTTATTTTTCTGAGTATGATTGTTTGACAAACTGCTATGTTTATTTTATTTTTAGAAGATTTCAAAAGTACAAAAAATGTTTAGAAAATTAATTCATATAACTTCAAATATTAGAGTATGTCATAGACGAAATGCACTTCTATTTAGAATTGCAGTAGGAAATCAATCAAGTCATTATTGTGGATTCAGGTTATATTCTAGTCACAAAGTTTCAGCGTTACGAAATTATTATGAAAGAACTTCATTAGCTGGTAATGGATTGACGTTCTTGAGTCCAAGATTTATTAGTAGCCAGGTGGAAACCCATGGGAAAACAGGACAAATAGATAGTATTAATTCAAAAACTACTATGGAAACTTCGAAGCAAGTTGACTTAAAATCAAAAACTTCAGAATTAAAACGTTTGTTTTCATTAGCAGCACCTGAAAAATGGACACTTACTGGTAAGATATTTCAAATTTCTCAAATAAATTTTATTAATTCAACCAAAAGGGATGAGGTCAAAATTTGCGTAAAGGGAGGTAAACATTTATGTACGAAATTGTTAGGTGTATAAAATAAAATAAAACTATTAACAATAACAACTTGTATACAACTGGTATTTACAGAAATTTTAATTATTATACTGCACTGATTTTATTCTTCATATTGACTAATTATTTTTAAAAATTATTGGTATTTATCAATTATTTATCAATAAACATTCAAAACATTGGTAGTTTGACACAGAGTTTACATTGTGTCAAAAATGGCATATTAAATTTTTTGCATCAGATAGAACTTTGTTTTTAACTATGCTTATTTCTAAATGATTATGACTAAATGTATTCTGTTTTTTATAAATGTTTCTACAGTCTTCATTATCAAATCTGAAATATAGTTTTAAAATAACATATAAAGAACAATGTAAATATTTAGAGTCTCACCTATATATAATTATTTTTCTCTTTATACCCTTTTAATTTTTATATGTGCACTAATCTTTTCTCTATTTGTTTTGTAAAAATGTTACCAAAATCCTATTGTAAAATTATATAAATTTATTCTATGAATTAATGATTTAATTGCAGGTGCTATTGGATTTCTGATTGTTTCGTCAAGTGTTACTATAGCAGTGCCATTTTCCTTAGGCAAAGTATTAGATATAATTTATAGCAGTACAAATGATTTAGGTGCAACTACAGAAAAATTGGATGGGTTATGTCTAATGCTCTGTGGAGTGTTTCTTATTGGTGGACTATGTAATTTTGGAAGAGTGTATTTAATGTCTATATCAGGTAAATTGTTTGATTTTTTATCTAACTTATGACCAAATTTTTACATTAAGTTAAATTACAATAATAAAAAATATTCTCTCTTTTAAATGTATAATATCTGGAGACAGCAAAGTTGTTATATAGGTAGATTGATTTTGAGAGCAGTAACTAGCCAAGTAGATTTGAAGAAATCCTGTCATTATCCAAATTCTACTATAATTAATTTATCTATCATAGAAGGAGAGCAGATGGAGTTTATTAATATAAATACAATTTTAGGCCAGAGAATGACTCAGTCATTACGTAAGCAAGCATATGCTGCAATAATGAGGCAAGAGCCAGCCTGGTTCAATAAAACATCGACTGGGGAGTTAGTCAATCGTTTATCAGCTGATACTCAACTTGTTGGCCGCAATCTCAGCCAAAATGTTAGCGACGGCTTACGTTCTTTATTGATGACAGTTTGTGGTGCTGGAATGATGGTAGATAATTTTTAATATCCTCTAGAAGTTATTAATTTTTCAACTAGGAATGTGTCCGCACACATTATTCTTTGGTCTATTTATATTATATTTTAACTGTGAGCACAGTAACTTCTAAAGTAAGTAGAACACTATTGATATGGTTACATATGACAGCCTAGTTTTTCATATCTTTGATTCCATAATTGCTGATTAATTTTGATAAACTGCTAATGTAATTATCATTTGTTGTTTTGATATGTGTAACATTTATCAAGAAATTAAAAATACAATTAAATTTTTTATGTATTGGTCTAAATTGGATTAGCAGAATAAAAATATATTTCTTTTAATAATTTTGATTAGTAAAAGGTATTAACCCTTCCGATATGTATGATGTTTGCCCTGCGTCGCTCCTGTTGCATCAGGTGCCGGGCTGTATAGAAGGTACTTATATTCTAACCTTTGTATGAAATTTTATTAAACCTTATCCATTTTCAATAAAAATATAATATTTTTTAGTCAAACTTTATTTACAACTTTAATATTAAGGGATATTTATAGAAAGATCTATGTTACTGGTCATCATATAAGTGCTGAATATATTCGGCGCTCGTCCGCACAGGATATCGGACGTCGGATATATCCGGCACTCGTACCGAAAGGGTTAAGTTTCAGATTTTTAAGATTACTTTTTTAGAATGTTAATTTTAGTGTAAAAAACGTGTATATTAGGGTAATAACGGCAATAGTGAACTATTTCTTAAATAATGCAATATTTCCACCTATTTAATGCGGAGTTACATGTGTTCTCATGAGCGAAGTTTTATTCTTTATATTGTTCCTTTTCAAATAACACTTGTTTAAGGGTTTGAACTCGAAACAATATTTGTAAGCATATATCAAAACTGCGGGTGAGTGTTAAATGGGTATTGATAAAAAAAAAAGTAACAAAATATCTAATTCAATAAAAACTGTGATGAAGAAAGAAACATAAAACAGGATTTATTAACTTATATTTACTATTTTGTAAATGGTAATAAAATAATTATTTAAAACTATTATCATGTGCTTCTCAAGAGCACCCGCCTTAAAATTACACTAAGCTGAGAAATCAATAGAAGCGGAATCACTCTCTACCCAATTTTAATATAATAATACAGAATGTCGATATCGCGATTCCCACTATTTTGACTTTAACCAAAGAAGCGATATCGCGTTTCTCTGCGCTGTAGCGGTCAATATACGAATCCATCATTATGTAATAATTTGTCTTCATTATTATTGTACACAGGATGTGCAACCGGTCTGTTAGTCTCGAGCAGTATTACAGGATGTCTCGAATTGGTTTATACTTTGAATTAACTTTTTAGTTTTACATGTCGCCGTCATTGGCGATGATTGGACTATGCGTGGTGCCACCGGTGTCGATGCTCGCGGTTATATACGGGCGATTTGTTCGCGGGATCACGAGGCAGTTGCAAACCACTTTAGCGGAAACAAGTGAGGTATTAACGAATAGTTTTTAATGTTAAACCTCTAAAGAAAAGGTAAAACATTAAACAGTTAAGTGTTTTTGAAGACTATATTCGTCATTGTTGAAATGCTACGATCCATGAAAGACATTTTTTAACAGCTTTGATTCTGTTAACAGGTTAAATAGAGGATGTTACGATAAGTAACATGATTTAATTTTTATTGTAGTGCATTGTTCAAACGTTTCGTCGTTTTTTTTTTATATATATAATTATTATTAAAGAATAAAAAAGTTGTAATTAATTAAGGCACAGTTAATTGGTTAACAAAATAATTAGGGAACACCGAATGTTACAAACGGTTTTGTTAACATACCTGTTTATTAAATTA
Organism: Pharmacophagus antenor; assembly: GCA_018245475.1. Taxonomy (NCBI): domain Eukaryota; kingdom Metazoa; phylum Arthropoda; class Insecta; order Lepidoptera; family Papilionidae; genus Pharmacophagus; species Pharmacophagus antenor. The sequence goes on from DWQX01000648.1 coordinate 31,756, forward strand.
TAAATGTCAATATTACGTCAAGGTAAAAAGTAATTGTTTTTGTTTCGCTCTGAAGCAATTAAATGGAATAATAACTATAACCAAAAATGTCATCGCAATATGTTTTTTGACAAAAGTTAGCACGTTCATCTATTCTGTGTTGATTTTTGTGAAGCTACACCAAATGCCTTATTAATACCTTATTTTCATTTTACAGTTGGCTGAAGAAAAGATATCTAACATAAAAACAGTAAAGGTGTTCAGCAAAGAGCAAAAGGAATGTGACTCATACGCGCAAAGAATAGAAAAAGTATTGACTTTAGCCTACAAGGAATCTTTAGCTGTTGGCAGTTTCTATGGCATGGTAAGAATATGTTAAAGGGAACATTATTAATAAACTACTTTAGGTGATAAAGCATTTTTATTCTTTTTACATGGATGTAATATTACATGATTGATATTTTTTTTTATTGATTTTGATTTTGATTGAATGATATCAAAAAGCTCAAAAATAGATCGCTTATGACTTTATAATCGTATAGTGATAAATATTTATATCCTCATAGTGATAGATAGTATAACTTTTTGCTGACACAACTTTTAATTAAAAATAAAATTAACAAATTTTTAAATTCGTCAATCGTTTTTGAAAGATTCCACCATCATTATCGACTATCTGTATAAAATATTCTCTCTTCATAGTAAAAACATTTTTCTAATAAAGTAATTTATGTTATTTATAGACAGGACTTGCGGGCAATACCATAATAATATTGGTCCTTTATTACGGTGGCGGTATGGTGGCCTCTGACCAATTAACGGTGGGGCACCTTACCTCCTTCCTGCTGTATGCTGCCTATGTCGGCATTAGCATAGGAGGTCTGAGCGGTTTCTACACAGAATTAAACAAGGGTTTAGGTGCAGCGACAAGACTCTGGGAAATTATGGACAGAATACCTTTGATACCGCAGACAGGTTTGTATTTAGAATGAATTTTATCATTCTCCCACAGTCCTATCAATTGCCATTCCGATATGTCGTATAAATTTTCTAAAAATAGAACTGTTCCAAAAAAATCTATATAATATAATCAACAAATTTGATGCCATTTACCAATGTTTACTATACAGTAAAATAAAATTGCAGGTAACTTATATAAAAGAGAAAAAGATAATTTTATATTACTTGACTTTTTGTGTATTTTAACAAATTAAAATTGTCGTGTTTTTTGTATCAATAATAGGCTAACATATGACCCCAATTTCGTATGGTGTTATGTGACAATAAAGCTGTAGATTGTAAATCGGACGCCCAGAATATTGGACCTCTCACATGTATGATTGCCGGAACACAACAACGCTGTTATGGCTGCAGGCTATTAAAGGTGGTAGTTAGCCAGGCGAGTCAAAAAATAACCTTACCTCCAAGCTCGTGAGGCGATTTTTTGTGTAAAAGCGCGTATGCCTCGAATCAGCATATTCACTTCTCTTGAAAACACTCGTGTAGTCAGACGGGAACACTGAACTCTATTTTACAAACTGCGCTGATTAAGTCAGATATTTTTTTTATGGTTAAGGTAAATGCATTTCCTTTTAAACTCAAACTCTAAGTTTCTTTATTAAGTAGGATCTGTACGATTTTATTTAATTGTCAATCATTTTACTGTCCGTCAGTTCGCAACGCGCCCTCCTCTGAGAAAAACTGACAAGAAACTCAGAGGGATTTGTCTTTTTCAGGTGGTCTAAGGCCTGTCTCGAGACCGAAAGGTGAAATAATATTAGAGAAAGTTACATTTTCGTATCAAGGTTCTCCATTGATCAAGGATTTGAATTTGCACTTGACGCCGGGCAAGTCGATCGCGCTGGTGGGACGCTCGGGCTGCGGCAAAAGCACGATCGCGTCGCTTATACTGCGACTGTACGAGCCGGACGGCGGGCGGGTGCTGCTTGACGGCGAGGACATACGCCGCTTGGATCCTGCTTGGCTCAGGAGCCATATCGGTTTCGTCAGTCAGGTGTGCTACTCGTTCCAAACCATACAAGCCCGAGAGCCCGTCGTACCTAATTTTGCGATTCAGTCGAACCTCGCATAGCGAGCATAATTCGTTCCGGACTCTTACTCGTCATGCCAAACAATTTTATCATTATAATCCAATATAAACATGATAATGCGTTTCATACCAAAAAAAAAGAAACAATTTACAAGGGTAATAATACAATTTGAATAAAAAAAACTACAAATAATGCCTGAACACAAGTTTGGAAAAATGTGTGATTGTATCGACATTAAGAAGCTATCGAAAAGAGTTCTAAACAAAGACTGATGTAGAAATAGTACAACAAGTTCTATCGCATGATTTGGGGGATTCTTCTATCCACGTCGCTGGTTATGCGAAACGTTGCTCGTTAAGGAAGCTATTATTCTATATTTTGCGCGTTATGTGAATTACTCATGCAAGGGTCCCGTTATGCAAGGTTCCACTATATAGTACATTAAAATTAAAAAAATCATAATTGCTACAATATCTAATCACGACCATAAAGTTGAAAAAATTGAAACATTACCTTATGTATTAACATTTACTTATGTAGATGCGTATATAAGTGCATGGGGTTGCCCTGCAGGCACGTCACTATTCGAAACATTTCTTAATTAACCCCTTAACTACGATAGAGTTTAATACGCACCGATAATATCGTATGGCCAGAATTAACTAATAATGTGTAACTTTTGTGTAGGGTTCAATTTGTTTGAAAATCTGTAAACAAAAACTGCACCTCACTACATTTAAACAATATTATTCATTTATCTCAACCGAATTAGTATAAATATCTAACAATCAGTATTGGTAAGCTATGCTATGCCTATGTATTCGAAGAGTTTGCATTTATATCAATCGGTTTTTATCGTTAATAGTTATGTATCGCAATCGCATGTCTTATACTTTTTTATCAGCAATGACTAATGCTTGACCTCTATTTCATGCAATGGTAAGTTACAATAGAGCTGTAGATGTAATGTGCGCACCCCAGCATGTTCTGGTTCTCACGTCTACGACAGATGGAACACAGCAATGCTGTTTTGGCTGCAGGTTGACATTGCGGGTGGTAGCTATCCAGGCGGGTTCGAAAAACCATACCACCATCTAGACTCCACTACTCATGTAGCCCGTGTATCGAACCCAAGACCTCCGCGTTACGAGGCAAGCGGGTAAACCATTGCGCCACGGAGGCAGTAAAAGTACTTAGAGTTCCATTTTGTGTAAACGATGTAAATTGCTTTATCGGTTTTATAATTAAAACGTAATATATATGTAGATAACTCACACGCATTTGTAATATTGTCGTGGAAGTATTAAAAATATACGAAGACTTTTATGTATGAAAATATGTCCGTAAATCTATATATTGTTAATGTCACGATTTATGCCCAGAAATGTTTACACGAAATATTTATCTTTCAGTTTTACTTTAAACATGTATTTCTGTTCTTAAATTTGTCCCTACAAAGGTCATAACAGCATTTGTATATATTTTAGTTATTATTTTTCGGGCGTGCATCATAGCTATGATATAGCTAAACACTATGATATAGTTTACTGACATAAAAATATTAAATTTTGAAAATATTTCTAAAAAAAACAATATGACCTTGAAACCATATATTCCTTGTATTGTATTTAAGGCAGTAAGTATGGACAATTAAAATTTATGTTATATAAATTTTAGCTGGTTTTTAGCGAGACTAAGCAACTAACGGTATTGCATTGATTAATTCTAGCTATTTTATTTAAGTATGTTTTATACTACTTCATTATTTCCAGGAACCAGTACTTTTTAGCGGATCAATAAAAGATAATATATTATACGGTGCATTAGACGAATGTGAGCAGATGATAGAGATAGATGTAAGTTTATTTTTTAATTTTGATATTGTTAGTGGTAAAATGAGAAATTTATAAAACGAACGACCCTTTGTTAGGAAAAACATTGGTGTTTTCATTATATTTATTTAATATTATATAGTGTTTGTAAACTATTGACAAAAAAAAATTCAAAGCAAACCTTTTGGATTCGATTAAAACGTTATATGTAGTAAGACCACTTTCGAAATGTATTTTTTATGGGCTAACACATGATCTCGATTTCACCTGATGTTAAGTGGCAATCAGGCTGTAAATGGTGAAGCGTGTTCGCTCAAAATACTTCAGGCTCAGACGTTTGACTGTTGGAACACAGCATTGTCGTGATGTCGGCAGATTGACACTAAGGGAAGTAGCTAACCAGTCGGGCTTAAAAAACTTTAGCGTCATCTAGACTAGTCTACTCCTATGGCTGTGGAATCGAAGCCTTTTTTTATATACGGGGGAAATGCCTTCGCGGGGGCAAGGTCAGGTTCTGTCGGTCTTGCTAGATGCAAAAACCCCCACGATGTTCCATCATAGCCGTTTTACGGTAGGATCACGAGAATGCTTGCGCACACCTTCGCGACCCCGCCTGTGCTGGCCGCAACGTGGGGCCCTCTCTCAGGGAAGGTAAACCTCACCTATCCCCCTCCTGGTTAGACGCGCTGGAACACAAGGCGCCTTCCTCGTTGTCCTCTTACCCTCAAATGGGCAATGAACCTCCCTGAGTCCGTCATCCAGAAGCCATGGGAGCCAAGAGGACGAGCGGCCGAAAGCACGTCTCCCAAGCCCCCTGCGGCGGATCTAGTCTCAGGCTCCGCCATTAACCGAAATTAGGTTCCGGAAGGTAGGGTTACACCCTTCCCCCGCAGTTCCACCGCCGCTGCATCTGCGGTGCAACACCGCTTAGTCGTGGAGAACAGGGAGGGCAGCAAGTCGCATTACCGACACTCTTTTCCCCCCGCGACCACCACGGCTACGAAGCCAGCACGATTGACACCTCGCTCGTCTCACGCTGCTCCCGCAGCCTAGCGGCAACACCTGCGGTAGGTTCCCCAAGCCAACCTGAAGTGGGCACCTCAGACCAGCCCTACGATTTGGGTCGGCCGGGTGTAGGTTCCTCTTAGCTTCACTGTAGGTGACTAGGCCACGGTTACTAAGCCCCTCCGCCCCGACACAGTGTGAACCAGTTCTCGAAGTGGGGGGCGGTCGAAATCTGGACCTCTGCGTTATAAGGACAGCGGGAAAACCACTGTGCCAAAGAGGGAGTCGAAGACGAGTATCGGAGGGTTAAAGGTCTATATTGGAAATGCAACACGTGGTGTGTCAGGGCAAGAAGGCGCCGGCGTGGCTGGTCGCGGCGCGCACCGCCCAGCTACAGGAGTTGGGCAATTCACTAGAGGGGTGGAATCGCGATGTGGGCCCTGGGGGTTCGCAACTCAGTGGCGGCCAGAAGCAACGCGTTGCTATCGCGCGCGCCATTGTCAAGGTTACCTCTTTTCATTATCTTTTGAGGTCATAATCACCGTTGTTAATCTTGCCTCGTGCAGTACATACTCCTTATAAAAACCTACCGTGCGCTGCATCCTTTTTATATAACAGCGCAATTTATGTAGACGTAACTTTCATCGCAAAATATATTGATTGTGACCACAGAAGTCTTAATTTATTTCACTATAATTTGAAAATTAATGGTTCTGCGAAAACGAAATATGGGTTCTTTGCTAAAATGGAATGATTGTGAGAACCCATATATATAGGTTCATAGTGCTAACGAAATTCATGCTAACGAAACAAATTAACCTACACAAATCGGCATAAAAAAATAAATAAATTGGTGATGGCTGAATATATGACTTTTGACTTGACTATTTTATTGGCAATTTCTCCTTAAATCTTTACTATTTATTACAACACTCAATCCAATTGTGGATTTCATATTTTGTCTATAGTTCAACTTCAATTAATTAACGTGATTCTTATGTATAATATGTAATAATATTTTTTTTTACAAACTATTTCATCACTAAAAATAGCCTACGTTTTTTGAGCGATTCAACTTAATCTAAAACGTTCGAATTGATGAAAATGAAGGGGGTGATGACGAAATGCTATAAAAAAATATAGCAAGAGAAATCTTTGTCCCGATTAATTACGTTATGTGCTTGCTGTTTGATTTTCAGAATCCAAAAATACTCATACTCGATGAAGCTACCTCTGCATTAGATTCTTATTCGGAGTTTCTAGTCGATAAGGCGCTGAAAGATATAAGTAAGGATCGTACTGTTCTGACGATAGCACATAGACTCAGTACAATACAGTCGGCGGACGAGGTGGCGGTTATAGACAAGGGGTTCATCGTCGAACAGGGCACCTACAGAGACTTGATGATGAAAGAAAACGGCATCTTCAAAGAGCTTATCACACACCAGGCCTTCGCCTCCAAAGCTCGGGAGAAAAATGAAATACAAAGACAATAGTAACGTCACACTTACACCCGTCACTCGTGACAAAATGGAGTTATTTATTTTAAGTTATTCATTTTTTTTTGCGGTGGAAATTTAAATTATTATATATAAAGAGAAATAATATTGCACAAGTATACATTAAAAACAAAAATCCAACTTTTAAATAAACTGTGACAATACAAAGACAATAGAAACGTAATAGTCACAGGTAAGTTTTAATGATTTCAGGAAATTATAGTAGTTATTTAATATAAATT
>DWQX01000649.1:0-38343 GCA_018245475.1 Pharmacophagus antenor
ATATATATATATATATATACATAATATGTGAAAATTTCAACTTCCCACCTATCACAGTATATAAGATAGAGCCTGCTGACAGACAGACAGACAGACGGACGGACGGCGAATTCAAGTAATAGAGTTCCGATGGTAACCATTTGGATTCGGAACACTAAAAACTAGTCCGTGAAATCGGTTATTTAAAAAATCCCTGCAAAATTTAACTCTCAATAAAACCTTTAGGGAGTCTCAGAGGAACGTCCGGGGTTGTTGGAGACAGCACTACGTGCGCGCGGGCACTATCAGAAGCGAGCGTATGCGTGTGTGAAACTGTTGGTGGGCGTCATGTGTCGCACCCCCGCTGCAGTACGCGCTATGCACACGCAATCCGACGCGCGCCGCCGGTGGCGGCAACTTCTCGCCTGGTTGCAGGACGAGCTCGACCGCGTATGTAGAGAATTTAATGCTTATTCGTTACTAAACATAATAAACGCAGGTGTATATTCTCAAATCGAGGAAAATGTAATCAATCCAATTTCAATATTTGAAATTGGACTAATATGGTCAAAAGTTTAATACATATATAACAACTGCTTTTATATTGTATTATAATTTTATATCTTTTGTAAAATACACCTATCTAATGTCAAATATAACTTTTTTGCTTCTGTTTTGTTTTTTTTTGGTATAAGTAAGGATTCTGTTCCAGAAGTATGGTCCAGGCGGTTATGGTTCCTATGGCACCTGGTCCCCACCCGGCACTTCGAACGAAACGTCGAGTGGCTATTTCTTAGAGAGAAGTAACTCTGCACGGAAAACTCTCGAGAAGTAGGTTACCCTCTTAGCAATACTTCCACGTTGTTACAATCATGTTACAAATATTCATAGGCCAAGAATATTTATTAAAATTTTTATTAACACAGCTAACATACATATAACAAAGTACAATCAGATTTGAAACGATTTGGCTTGGTTAATTCAAAATGTTACCTTTTTAAAATGTATCTAAATTTTATACTAGTTATAATTAACAATAGATTGCTGAACTCTGGAGACCGAAATAATATATGTGATAAAGCAATAATTTTAATATCAATAAATCAACAGACGAAGAGTTCGATTTTCTAAATACCGTCATAATTATCATCGTTAATATTAAACATCCCTTAACCAATCCAAAAAAGAATGCAATCTACCCTACTTAGTGGTAAATATTTAATGTTTCTCTACATACTCGTATTAATCAGATAACTGTGCCGTAAGAGTTAAAAGTAATAACCAAAGGTTTTCACAATTAATTACTATGAAAATGAAATTATCTAACTTAACGTAAAGGATATATTACTTGTTAATAGTATTAAAACTTAAAGAAATGTGTATTTGTCATGGATCGTATTATTTTACCAATGACGGAGATATAGTCGTAAAACTTAATTGCTCGAGTAAATTTTATCACACTATTCTAGTATAGTTACTTTATTATTCAACAGAGCTTATCAACTATGTCCGGAGGAAGAGGATGAAGAGGATGAAGGTCGTGAAACAGCCGAGGGCTCTGGGTCTGGGGAAGCAGGTGAAGGTAGTGGTGAAGATGAGGAAGGGCCAGAAGAGGAAGAATCCTCTGCTCGGCGTCTGCAATTGGTGCCACCCGCGCTGACATCTGCTCCCGCTCCCCCGGCGCCCTCTAGCCCCGCGCCCCGCGACCCCCTCGCTGGTCTCTGAGCTACACACTACTCGAGAACCATGCCTCTAGTCTGCCTCTACGTAACTATTTATTTTATCGCTTCCCATTGTTTACAAAACGCAGGGTTAACCTAACGCCCCATATGTCACCCACTCAGAGTGAAAGCGAAAGTGAACGATGATGATGTTAAGCGTGGCACGACTTAAAGCGATTCTATAAGCGAGTAGGGTGAGTCCTAAGAGTATTGCGTTTTAATTATTGTCTGAAATGCTTTCAATACTTTGATTACGTCTAACTATTATTTCATAAAGAATGTTTTATGACACTTCAGAATACTGGCTCATCTTTTTGCTTGTAGTATGCACATAAATACATTTTGCGGTCAATCAATGTAAGAAAGTTTTTGGCGTGCCCTTTTTTATTTATTCTACATTTTCCGTTTTGAATTTAAATTATACCAATTATTATAAAACATATTCAATAAATTAAATGTGAATATAAGTAAAACATAATTACAAAATATTACAGTTAAATATCTAAAATATTGATAAAACTGCATAATCGTCAACTATTACAAATACATATGGAGCTAACGATCCGTGTCATCGTTTATACTTTACAAATACTAGTTAGCATGTTGGGATTCAGGGATTACGTTCGTACTAGTGTATTTTTGTGCATAGCGTCGTTAAACTAGTCGGCTACGTCAGTTTACGCTTAGCCGTAGTTTTGTTCTGTGATGTTAACGATATATGTAAAGTTTATTTAGGAGGGCATTTATAATTAAGTATTACATTGGAAAGTTCATTTCGCCCGCCCTGTATATTTACGGAAGATTCCGATGGAGCTCCGTTACTGTTGCCTAATGGAAAACGCTGCCATTCGATGCTCCATCGAGCCAGTAGTTACTTTTATTTAATTATTTATGTAACTTAATGTTCCGCTTTAAAAGTACCATAATATTTATTTTTTTCTTATTAAGATTTATTCATAACCTTATTCAGTAAGAGAATTTATATACTATGTACGCATAGCATATTGAAGTTTAATAATTATAATTAGGAAGTATAATAAAGTGTGCAACTGAACTAATCACAGGTGTTGATTTTCAATGCAATACAAAACTGCACTAAACCTATATTTCCTTCTTTCTTGTCACAAAACTGTATGTTGTTTTTTTTTTGTGAAACTATTATGATAATATTAAAACTATGGAATTAAGTAATAACAAAAATAAATGTTTATGGTCAACATAAGTTTTGTAAATAAATAAGTTTTAAAAAAAAATGCGAACTTTCAAAAAAAATTATCGCAGCGCAACTAAATGTCCTTTGCTTAACACTTAAACATTAAATACTTGACTAGAAACTGTTTGATGTATTATTATCGATTTGATTTGTAACAATCTAAATATATTGTAAAAGTGACGTTCGTAGCTTAATTTATACATACATGTGGATGAGAAAAATTCTTTGAGATGCCTAGTATTTGAAATTATGGTACTGATCATCTCCATTTTTGGCTAGCTATTTTTTTTTTCATGAAAAATATTTTCTAATATTTACTTTGTTATAACTTGCCACAGGATGTTGCTCTAGCTTTTCAACTTCTATGGCTTTCAAACAAAATGGGGATAACGGTATTTACGAATAACCAATATTATATGACATATAAAGATAAAATAAATGTACACTGGCGTGACTTAATGCGGTATTCAATTACACCTTAAAAACTAACTTAACTTAAAAACGTAAAAAACTATAATTAGTAATCGCAGTGATGTATTTCATAAATTCTAGACAAATTATAACATGTAATGAACCTCATTGATTCCCTGCCGCAGCAAATTTAAAATGTTTCCAATTATATATTTGCAATAGACAAAGGGCAGATGTTACTGAAGTTCTTTGCATTGTTAGAATTTTAGACTGTTTGTACGATTGTTAAAACACGTAACCTAACAGAGGTTCGCCCGATTGAATGGCGGCTGTTGGATTACCATTACAACCTTATTCAGCTTAAATTTCGAAATTTGCAACAATAAATATTCCTTTCAATGAAAATCCAATACCGGGGTTAAATTCGATAAGTAATATTTATTAACATACTGTTACCTACGCTATGTAAATATTAATATATGTATATTCTTCATACAATATTAAAAATCTTTTATACACGTAAACAGTGAAGTTAAGAAGATGCTGAGATGAGCAAAAATTGTAACCGAGTTTAAGGTGTCTGTGTCTTTAGGCATGTGTTCTTAATATATCTGTTTATTATTTTTATTTAACAAAAGTGAAACAGCTCCTTAATTGAAATATAACAAACTATAATATTTACTAAATATTATTATTCAAAAACTATAAATTGTCCTGTTAGAATATATAATAAATTTTCAATAATATATCATGACATAGTTATAAAAAAAGAGTTAATTAACCGAAATTGTGTTTTAACTTTTTATGGACTGCTTCAGTTATAAACATTGTTTAGATGTCATCTACTTTGATATATTTTATTTCTTTTGTATAATTAACTATTTACACCAATAGTTATTATATTAATCTTGATTGATTACATATTTTACTAGCATGTCAAACGTTGCTTCAAGTAGCGGTCGCTAAAATTTTAATTTAAGAATATATAGCTATTGAGGTTTGTTTACATGAATTCAATATCGAATTTGGCCTTTGTGTAGTAAGAGGAATTTAAAAATGAAAGGACTTAGAAAAAGGGGTCATTATGTTTGTCTTCATCAGCGGGGATGCAGCGAGATTAAAGTTAATCGGTAACATTTGGTTTCTTATTATTCGGTAGTTTAAATTAAAAAACTTCTAATCATGGCCAGAATCTTCTGGTCATGGCACTCAGGACAGGAATAATACTGATAAATTTTAAGTAATGCGATTAAGAAATATAAATGTTGCAAACTTCTTGCAGAGATTTTTCTTGTGTTTACGTAAATTTTATTGCCTGTACATGAATATCATAAAAAACTCCAATTTGTCTCTCTGCAAATCTCCGTAATTTAAAAAAATCTATTCTTTCAATTTTGTCTTTTTCCGATCATATTTTATAATTTTTAAAACCCCACATTTACTTGACTGATTTAATTTATATATGAATTGGATTTTGTATTAATTTGCCTGTTAAGGTTTTATAATTTAAATTTATGAAGTTGTATGGAGTGGAAGTTTTTATTAAGATTGGATTACATTATTTTCTCTACATTTAAGATGTAAAAAATTAAAAGAAATAGGTTAATTTGACTGACAATATTAACTGAAAAATTTTCTTTTAAGCCAATTTGCATATTATTTTTTTTTAATAAATACCATTTTGTACAAGCCAGTTTGTTACGCAAAGTTACATATTGTGAGACAGAGCATTATTTTTGGCCTAATACAAATTAAGCTTAATAGTGTTCTACTGATAACAATTAGATCATTGTTATTGGTGAGTAAAAATAGTTAGATAGGTATTATAAACTAGTCTTACTGGAAATGTTGCCACTACATCAATGTTCTGCTTTGTAATATATTAAGTTATTTATTTTTATATTTCTTTATGGTTGTAAATTTTCTTACTAGGGTTTTCGTTTAATCTGGGATAATCGTAACTTCTTTTCTTGATGGGAAAATTATATTTAACCATAAAAAAGGTGTTTTACTTCTTTACATTAAAATTTGTTTAAATAACTTCACAATGTAGTTTAAAGATATTTTGTAAGTTCAAATATATAACCAGCATTATATCTTTAAAATTTTTATATTATAAAGTAACTCTTTAGAATTTGCATATTTCTCTATTTAAACCACCGCAATATTTTTATGTAGTAAGCACATTGGTATTATTACATATAAAACATAAGGTATAAACGAATACTGGTCTCAGACCTTGTGCCTTATTTTAATTTTATTTGCTCAATATGCAGGCATCTGAAAAATGTTATTTATACCAATATGTATGGCTTATGAAAACCAAATTATTATAATTTTTTATTAAGCTTGTTTAAAATTGGAATATAACATTTAGGAAATTGCCACAATTGCTTGACGTGCTTGTAGCTCCAATAAACTTCGTATAATTAAATAATAATAATTTTGCCTGGCCTGGTGCGTTAGGCGTTGTTTGTTATTAACTTATTACCAAAGATGGGTTTCTAGGTTGAAGAAAATTAAGCGGCTGTTTTTCTTCATAGCTTAATAAAATATAAAGTTTTGTATCTTTTATCAAATGCAAAGTTAATTATGTTTTGTTATTGAAATAAAATGTGATTGACCGTAGTCTTAGATAGGTGAGATAGAAATTATGTTAATTAAAACGAAAGAAACTGCCAAATACAATCAGATTCTCAATAAATATTCACGAGTTTCATGATTTTGTAAATATGATTAGAACTAAATCCAGTCATTTTAATATTAACTGTTATAAACCAACTTTATATGAAACTCGTAATAATTGGATACTATCTTAAAAATTACACGCGTTTAAGTGAATGAGGCAAAAAAGTTAAATAATAAATTTGATATTAAGATCCACTACAGTTGTATAGTGTCGTAGAAAACCACCTCATGCATAAAAGCCTTAACATTGTAAAATTTATAACTGATAAATATATTGTAAGATCGATTGAATTTTATATAACATTTCTATGGCAAATATGTAATGAATGGCATTTGACATTTGAAATGCTCCAAAACTGCAGTCGAACGTAACATTTAAATCGAGAAATAAATTAACAAAATTTAATATTCTGTCTTTTATTTTTGTATTAACTTTTACGGCGTACTTACAAAACTGATTACGGTAAGTAGTAAGAAATAAATATGATTTGCACCAAGTATCTTACCGATTTCATCTGATTTGAGGTCTCATTCTATTGATGATTAAAAAGAATGACTATTGCGATAGTGATAATAACACAGATTTAAACACAAAGTTTTGCTTAATAATTACATTGATTAACATTGTTTATGTAAAACAGTTACGACCTGTGGCCTTAGTATGAAGAGATAAATCATTAAAACAAGTCATGTTATCAGTAGTAACAAGAAGTATTTCTTATTAATTTTACAATAACGTGTGCTAAAAAATACAACCGCTTCGTGATTTATAATGGAAAAATACATTAGCATTAAACAATTAGAAGAAACGGGCTCTTCTGTCTTACCAAAAGCAACGCGTGACTATTATAAAAGCGGTGCAACAGATGAGTATACTTTGCAAGAAAATAGGCGTGCTTTTCAAAGGTGTGTAAATAGTTGTACATATTATTTTGTGTAATAATATATATAAAAGGATTGTAGATAAACGAGAAGTAAGAAATCAAATATATTAAATTTTATCTACCAAACTAGAACAACACAAAGAAACTTTGATTCAATGGCGAAATATTGAATTTTGCCGAGTATACGGTTCTTTTAGAGATAAGCAGGGATCTTAAATTCATATAGAACACTTGCATATTAGTTCTCATAAATAACCTGAGCTCTGCTGTCTTATGTCTACTGTTAAGAAAGACAACTATCGGATGTAGAAAATGCACGATTTATTTTAATGATTTTCAACCCATCATGTTCACTAGGGTAAGCTATTAATATTTATTATTAAGCCTACGACATAGAAACTATTTGTTTTACAAAAAATCTCTATCAGGGTAATTTGTGTAGGTTCTAAAGATTATCTACGTGAAAAGACAAGAGAGAGGGTTTTAGTGGGTAAAATCACCACATAAAAAATGCCCTGACTTCCCCCAAAAAGCAGGGCATTTTTTCGAAGATTACCCGCACAAAAAAAAAGCTTACTACTCGGTTAAGGATTATTTTAATGATAAAGTTCACACAGATAAGATTAGTTTCGAAGTGATAAAAGGGAAAACATGCTCGTAAAATAATAATTATAAGAGTGCCCCAAAGTTTTTTGCCTGGTTCTCCTCACGACATTTTTGGAACCAGTAATAGAATCATTTCAGTTTGGATTATGTTGTATAATAAATTTAAATTAAAAAGATATATAGCAAACATTAAAGTCTATTAGTACACAGATGTTATTTTTAACAGATTGCGCATTCGCCCAAAATGTCTTGTAGGCTTCACTGAAGTCAATCTTCGGACAAGAGTATTGGGCTATGAAGCCTCCATGCCAGTGGGTATATCACCTACAGCGATGCAGAGGTTGGCTCATCCTGACGGTGAAATTGCAAATGCTAAAGGTAAAGCGTATCGCATAAGAAACTGCTATTAAAAATTTCAAGTTTTTTTTTTAATATACATTAAAAAGAAAAGGATTTTTTTCTAATGTATATATATATAAAATTTTAGCTGCTGAAAAGGAGGGCGTAATTTTTATACTGAGTACCCTTGCCACAAGTTCTGTAGAAGAAGTAGCCGAAGCTGCACCGCGGGGAATAAAATGGTTCCAGCTTTATATTTACAAAGACAGGTAAGAGTAAAGTTTAATTTTTTTTATCTACTTAGAGTATTTTATTACCGTCTATAAAATACAGAACAGCACGTCAATTTAAAGACATGGAGGTATTACAAAAAGTCTTAAATAAATGGAGGCGGTAGCACTATGTCTGCCACGCTTGAGATTTGTATATATAAATTGATATTATTAATGTGATAAAATTATACTTAATAACATTCCACATTAAATGCTAAAAATCAATTTTAAATAATTTTTTTAGAGAAGTGACAAGAAATTTAGTTTTAAGAGCAGAGAAGGCAGGATACAAGGCAATAGTACTCACAGTTGATACTCCACTTATTGGTTTAAGAAGAGCAGATATCCAGAACAAGTTTACTTTACCTGAACATCTTAGGTACGTATTGTTTTCATTACAATTTTTAATATTGTTTCCCTCAACTCTTTTACTGATTCGGGAGTTCGACTATGGAATTGTCTACCTGGTCATATTCGGCATACTAAATCTTTACTTTCTTTTAAAAGATTGTTAACTGAACACTATTCCTAAAGTTTATCATAGACATTCCTTTAATTTGTGCTATCCATTTGTAGTTATTATGAAATGTTTTGTGTTTTCTTTGTAATTAAAAGAGCACTACAACAGGTATGAAGAAGAGATTTTTTCATTTATGTTCTCATTACATTCTCTTTTTTCAGTGAGTTGCTTAAAGAGATTGTTCTTATAGGAATGAGCTCGCCCCTTATGTATTTATAACTGGTTTTGGTGTACAATAAAATGCAATAAGATTATTATACTGCTACAAAAAAATCAAATTCAAATTTAATTTTGAAACGTTTTTCTGTACTTTATTTTCCACTAGTTTCAATTCGATCGAGGTTAAGATTTCCATTTCAATCGATCAATTTTACTTATACTATTTTACCTATCTCAGTGGCGGTAGTGAAAATTTTAATCAGAAAATGTCTTAGAATTAGTCAAGAATAGTAGAAATGTAGTCAAGAATAGTAGAAATGTAGTCAAGAGGTTTAAATTGGCTTTGATATTTTTAATGGTTACAAAAAGTGAAACAATTATCTTATTTTTAAGACTTGCCAACTTTGAAGGTTATCTATCGACAAAGATACATTCAACTAGCGACGGAAGTGGACTAAATACGTATGTTAATAATCTATTTGACAAGACCTTGACTTGGGACGAAATACAATGGTTGAAGAGGTGAGTAGATCTTGATCAAAATATAATATTTAAAGTTAAATTAAGTTTTTATTTATTTATTACAGATGGTCTTAACTGTATTATTTCCTCTTAGCATAACACGGTTACCTATAGTGGCCAAAGGGATTCTCCGAGGTGACGATGCTGTGAAAGCCGTGGAAGCAGGATGCTCAGCTATTTTGGTTTCAAATCATGGAGCTAGGCAATTAGATGGAGTTCCGGCAACGGTAAATGAGTATTACAATATTCCACTAAAGTTGTCTATAAAACTTACTCTGATTTTATTACATGACGGGATTAAAGCACCGTTGATGTAATTGTTTATACAAACTGAAAAACTTGTAATGGATTTGAATCGTTGAGCTGGCCGTCCAATGTATCCCACGTTGACAGATAAACGGTGAGGTGGGAAGATACTCTTGCTGCCTTATTTATTATTTCATCTTTGAGTTGGTAAAAGTTTATACTGCTTAAGAGACCAAAGTTTTGCTAACGATGAGTTAAGTATAGTTTTTAATATACAAAGACACATTTGCAAAATTAAGATCTCGTGTAATGGAGATGAGTACCTCATTCCGTCCGCTATTATTTTCTTATCATTCGATTATTTTCGCGTTATATTGTTACTATATAAATGAAGAGACATCTCTGCAGCGCAAATAAAATTAAAGAATAATAGAAAGTATAACGACTTGAGGGATTTGCATCCGTATAATTATCCATCGATAAGTAGAACGTTCTCAAATCGGCGCATGTTTGTCTAAGTATGACCTTACATATTATTTTACAGTGATTCAATTATGACAGATTTGTTGTATCTTTGTTAAATACCTCGAAGTTGATCCTATAATAATTTGTGAAAAGTAAATAAATACTGTAATGAGAAAACTCTGCATCTTTTAGATTCTGTTAAAACTGTGCATTTTCATTTTTTATGGTTTTGCGTAGAAAAATATTATTTTTAATATGATATTGCGTCAACTTTCTTTTTTTTAAAATCGTCTATACAAAATTCGTCTTGACCAGTATAGCACATTTATTTAAAAAGTTGGCTAGGTTATCGTTATTTAATTTTCTTATAATATTTTAATTCTAGATTGAGGTACTTCCGGAGATAATAGAAGCGGTCAAGAATTACAATGTTGAGGTGTACTTAGACGGTGGTGTAATGTCGGGCACGGATGTTTATAAAGCTTTAGCCCTTGGCGCTAAAACGGTAAAAATTATTAGTAATTTATGGCTTGGGCTAATTAACATAATAATTTATAGCTTAGTCAAAAATAATCTTTATTTTTCATTCATAACAATACGCAATTCTATAGTTATAGTAACTAATTGGTAATGTAGTTACAACAATAAAATATTTTTTTTGCATTAAAATCCATAGAAAGCTAAGTAATCGGTAATTTATATATCTTAACTACGGAAATGATTTTGTGAATTAAGTTTTACGATACATATTCTTTTATTCTAAAGGTATTATTGAAACAGCGTTATGATTTGCATATTTCAATTTGTGTATGTCCACTGTTCGCTCGAAGTAATGAATAAAAAATATATATTTTATATTGTATAAATATTAGAAATTGTTTAACAGTAAAGATATAAAATGTCCATCTATATAAGTGTTATATTTTTAACAGGTATTTGTCGGCCGCCCCGCTTTATGGGGATTGGCATTAGGAGGGCAGGCTGGAGTTCAACGTATGCTCAATATATTTAGAACGGAATTGGAATATACTTTTCAAATTGCAGGTAATTTCTGTGACTGATATCTGTGTGTATTATATCCGTAGCGTTGTAACTCACTAACGACTATTAAGAGTTGAAAGCCATTCATAAAATACGTTTGTCATTGAGGGAGGGCAGTATCTCATACTGTGCCAAAACGGAGTCTCCTTCCAAAAGGTAATTCTTTTTTTGTTGAAGTTTTTTATGAAAGGCCCTTAAAAGAATCTATTTTATTATTATCCAATTACATCATATTTACTGAACGTATCGTAAAAGGACTTACAAATCTGTGCAAAAGAATTGGTAAATTATTTAGTGCCTTTTGTGTTTGGAAATCCATACAAACTTTACATATTATATATAAATATATATTTACTAATAAAAAATATTTTATGATCTAATTTAAAAGTTTAATGCGTGCTGTTATCAGTTACTTAGCTATAATTAAAACAAAGTTTCTGAAGATAATTACTTTTTTTAACGGATAACTCTTGTCCCCGATTTCACCTGATGTTAAGTGATAATGAGGCCGTACATGATGAAGCGTGTTCGCCTAGAATACATCTGGTTCTCACACGTATGACTACCGGAACACAGCAATGCCGTTATAGCGGCAGATTGACATTAAGGGTGGTAGCTAGACCAGGCTGGTTTGTAAAATCCTACCACCATCTAAACTCCACTCCTGTGGCCTGGTAATCGAGCCCGAGACCTCTGCCAAGGGAAGCAAGTAAACTACTGCGCCACAGAAGCAGTCAATAAACTAAAAACGTTTTCAAATGTTTATTTTATAAATATTAAAAATAAGAATATCTGATAAAATCGAATATTATTTTCTTTTTGTACAGGTACATCATCATTCGAAGAAATTACGAAGGACCTTGTAGCTCATAAATCTATGTATAACAAATTATAAAACAATGTACATATATTTAAAATATGAGTCTGTACGAATATATAAATATTCAATAAAATAAATGGACAATTTATTCGCGCACTCGCGATATTTGATCAGATCATCGATCAAAATATTTGAGAACCACATGTTTCAGAAGTTTTAGTGCCTAAGACCATAGCCGGTGAACTTAATAATTGAAAAGAAAAAAAAAACAACACTTTTTTATTACTGCAATAATTAATTCGTTAATGACAAATCTTGAGTGGTACAATAACTTCAAATATGTCCTCTTTAAACTTGACGTTAATACATTCCGTGCCACGTGGGGCGGTCCTCGCTAAAGTACCTTTTGAAAAAGTTTTGACCGCATGTTTTCTTAAATAATTACTTTAGATCTTAAAACATTATTATATGTACAATTACATTTAAGTTATTCACATCCAGAATAATTGATATTGTTTAAAATTTAATAAATGATTAAAAAATTGTCTCTATATATCATCCTCACATGTACGCATCGGAAAATCTTTTAAAAACGCCCTGGCACGGAATGTGTTAAAGTCAAAAACTTAACATTGTTTCCTATTACAAAATTACTTTACAATAAGTTTCCGGTAAAGATTATAAAGTACGAAAGGCGTCATGTAATTTTCATCCGGCCAAAATGTCTTTGATATTTTCTGTAAAATAATGACAATTCTTGTAATTAGTTTATCGGATCAATTTAGGAACATGTATCTTTGTGTATTTCATACTGTCGCACAAATTATGCTATGTTCAAATATCTACCGTATTAGTTGCTTTTACATAAATTTAAATGAAGTATTTCTTCATCAACAATTAAATTACGAATCACATTCTGAATAGGACAAAGCTATTTTTTATCAAAGTATATACTTCAATTTTAATTAATTTTTATTAATTATAAGTGAAGTTTTGTCTCGACAGTAATGATTTTTTTTAGGGTTTTTTTTTTATAGTCAATAACATCGATAAAAAATATTGGCGATTTATCTTTTGGCACCACATGTAGTTCTTGGGTGGTATTACGTGATAACCAAGAGTGTTTTAGTTACTTCACTGATTAAAATACATTTTTTTTTATGTCCATACTGTGCTTGGTATGACTCGGATCATTTCTGAAGTACTTATTCGTGAAGTTATATTTCACGAACGACTACCGTGACCAAACATTGCACAATGTATATAATGACGCTGGAACTAGAGTGTTATAGGTTGAAAAAGTATGTTTGAGTAAATTAATGAAATGCGTTAGGAGTTGTTATAAATATATAACTTTTTATTATTCTAAATTGAATGTACTTCTAATGAGTTTTCAGATAAGAAAAGGAACACGTTTTATCATTTTTTATTTAATGAACCGTATATAATTAGTTTCACGAAAAACTAAGAAAATTACTTAGATCACTTAGGTTCCATCACATATATGTAATATGCAGTTCAATGGCTAATTCGGATTGTGTTGCTTGTCCAAAAGCAATTTATATGCGATAACTATACGATTAATACTGATTACATTTTTAATAAAGTTAATTGGGCACTTAAAACATATTATATAATAAAATATACCTTGAAATCGCAACCAAATAGGTTAATTCCTAATTTAAGCTTTTTAACTGTTTCTCTCAGGAAAAGGTCGTTTTTTAATTTTTGTTTTAAAGACTGTGTGTCATTACACGTATTGCATCCGTTTTGTAATTGTTCCCAGTAACTATTAGTGGCATTGTGCTGCTCATTAAGCAAAGCGTCCCTCTGTCGCATATAGTTCATGAAACTATACGAACAGTTAATTTTTTCCATGTCTTCAATTTTACATTTTTCAGATGGTATTACGGGAATGTTCACAGCATTTTTTATTTTAAATATGTTTTTAACGCTTTTTATTATAGTTGTACAAGATTCATTAATTGCATTAAATATCCTACCGCCTACTGTACGGTATGACTGCTTAGTCTCATCAATCTTTTTTGAAACAAATTCTTCTTGAGCACGGGAGGAAATAATTTTCTGCAGATTCCTATACTTTTTTTCGAGCGATGATATTTTCTTCGTAATACCTGTAACGTTCGTTCTGTTTATTCGCCCCCTAAATTTTTTTTTCGGTGTTGATACGAATGCTGGTCTAAAGTCTAAAAGACTTTCGTGACTTTCATTGTCGTTTGACACTGTGTTATCTAAACCGTACCTTGTGTTATTTGTCGGGTTTGAGTTGTGTAAACAAGATTTTTTATGGGTATAAACGATTTCACTGTTAATATAGTTTTTATCACTACTGAAATTATCAAATTTTCTAAATGTTTTATCAAATTCTTTACTTAAAAACGAAAATGAATAAGTTCCACTCCGGTCCGGAGCATATTTGCAAATGCTTTTGTTTATTTTTAGATCTCTGATATTTTTCTTACAATGTCTATTTAAATGTTTATATGGATTTTTATCATTTTTATTTATGCGTGGTATTTTACCGGATAAAACATTTTCAGAATATTCAAAATCTAAAATTTCTTTCATAACTTTCTGATAAAAGACTGAAGTATCATTATTCCGATCAAAATTCAGACTTTTTATATCTATAAATTCTTCATATTTATTTTTTGCTTCTTCACCTGATGTTTCTTTTGTGATTCCTGAAATTAATTTTAATTATTACAAGACGTGTCCATGGTATGCCTTGTAAAAAGCAATGCATCAACGTCAATCGTGAATATATTTCACACCTACGGTTCGTTCATGATGTGGCCATAATAGCGGAAACGCTAAAGGATGTCAATCGAAATTTGAACAATTTCAATGCCGCTTTTCGATGCACGGGTAGCGGTTGAATATAGACAAAACAAAAAGTATGTCTAGCGACCTTGTCGTCCTACGCCCAATAATTGTCGAGGACGCATTAATAAAAACGGTTAAAGACTATGCCTAATTCGAACAGGTCTTACAACTAAGTCAGGTAACTTCAACAAAGAGATGGAGCATTCGATTGGGCTGGGCAGCCTTAGGGAAACTCCGGCACATCCACACCTTGCCAATTCCTCAGTTCCTTAAGGATTTAAGTGTTGCCAGTATGTCCCTGTGCTCACCTGCGCAGCGGTGATATAGACTTGACTGATGGGCTAACCAACCAATTTTAAGTCCTAATGCTTGGCATTTCTCTAAGAAGTAGAGACCTGAACCACGATACTCTATAAGGATCAAAAATGATCGACATTGCTTATAAAATCAGCAAGTGGCCGTGGGCCGACCACATCTGCAGAGTGTTCTATGGTAGATAAGGAAGCAAGTCTTGGAGCGGAGGCCGCGCATCGGACGAAGGGGTTTTTTTTTCCATGAAGGACTGTTTCCTTGATGATTGCGTTATTCCTCTGATATGGGTGGTCAGAGTTCTTATTTGCTACTAGTAATCATGTGTTTTATAAGTATGGTTTTCTTGCTTTAATATTATCTTAATTTATTTATCTTAGTTTTAATTTATCTTAATTATAGTTTATCTTAATTCTATTTTATCTTATCGAGATGGTATCTTATATGCTATATAATCAGAATATTCTATTTACAATACTGTTGGTACTTCTTGTGGGTTTTATTTATTATTGTGGATTACTTTTTTACAGATATTTTTGCAATAGTTAACGAATGGGTTCCTGGTGTCCGCTGTTTCAATTAGTGTATGTAGGTTGTTTTCATTGATATCTATTTTTAGTTTGACTTCTATTTCATTTCATTCTTTAGCAAAGATTGGGCATTCAGTGAGGATATGTATAATGTGTTCGTTTTTGTCGGGTTCACAGGAGCATAACAGACACTCTTTGTACTTGAATCTGTGTAAGTATTCAGAGAATCCGCCATGTTCCGTTAGGATCTGCACTAGGACAGGGCCGAGTTCAAGTTTTCTTATGGTACTGTAAGCTGTTGAGGCATCTGGGAAGAATTTTTTAGTGGTTGTTGCTGTGCTGGTTTCTTGGTAGCGCCGGTTCCATTCGTCAACCGATTCCATTCTGATATGGCGTTTGACGAATGAAACCGGGCATCCGTCATAGTCTGGTCTTTTCTTGATTTTGAGAGCTGCCTCCTTAGCTAGATAGTCTGCTCTCTCGTTTCCCTCCACCCCCGAGTGAGCTTTGACCCAGAAGAATTTGGGGATATTCCCCTCCTTCTTCAGCTTTGCGATGTGGGATTTTGCTTTTACTGCTAGGGGATGGAGAGAAACGCCGTCAGCCAACGTTTTTAGTGCAGATCTTGAGTCGGAGTATATGTTGCTGCTTTGTTTGTGATTCTGAAGGGCGTATAGTGTTGCTTCTACCAGGGCTAGCAATTCTGCCTGATAAACTGTGCAGCTGTGGTCCAATTTCAGCTTCTTCTTGCCATATTCAGTGTTGTCTCCCCAGATGGAGAGTGCAGCTCCTACCTGTCCATTAATTTTGCTCCCATCACTGAATACTTTGATTTCCGCTAGATGTTGGTCCACTTCTGCACTGTCTGTCAGACACTGAAACTGAATCCCTATTTGCTCTGTGGGATGGGGCAGTTCTCTGTAATCTATTGATTTTTCTAAATCTCGGTCACCCACTACGTGCCTGGAATGACCCTTTTTTACCTCGTAGAGTGAGGCTGCTTCTCATATCCGGATGTCTAAGGGAAGCAACCCCGACAGAAGAAGAGCAGACTTCAGAGAAACCGTTCTGTATGCCTTTATAATTTTTTGAACGAAACCTCTCTGAACACGGTCTAGCTGTTTCCTCACTCCGACCCTGTTCGTCGCCGGTGACCATGCGCTAGCCGCATACATGATCACCGGCTCCACGACAGCGATGTAGATGGTCCTGATAATCTCGGGGTTCAAGCCCCAGTGAATTTTCGCGGCTCTCACTAGTTGACCGTATAGACCTTTAACTTTTTTGCACACATTAGTTATGTGTGCATCGAAGGTCAGGCCACGGTCAATAGTGAGGCCGAGAATCTTCACCTCTTCAGACAGTTCAATGCTTTCCCCGCCCATGTTTTGGCGTGGTGAGTCGTATTTTAGCTTATTTGTGATCACCATTGCCTTCGTCTTATGTGGTGCAAATTTTAGCTTATTTACGACTCCCCACTTCCAAACATGTTCGAGGGCAGCATTGTCCATTGTTTGGACCTCTAATCCCGTATCCCCCGAGAATATCAGTACCACATCATCGGCAAAAGCCTGGACGTGGTCACCTCTTTCCTCCAGCTCTTTCAAAAGAGGATCTAGAAGCAGGTTCCAGAGGACTGGTCCCCCAATAGATCCTTGTGCACACCCTTTAGTCGTACGTTTTGCGCATTCGGCCTCTGAATACCTGAGACACACTGACCTGTTCTCCAGGTAGCTATCTACTAGCCGTCTCAGGTTTACAGGGCAACCAGTGCTGGCCAATCGACAACGCAGAGCTGACCACCAAGCGCTGTCGAAGGCTCCCTCTATGTCTAGCGATATCATCAGAGTGGTCTTCTTATTCTTTATCTGTGTTCTTATCAGCTGCATTATCGCATAGAGAGAGTCTTAGGTGCTGCGTTGGGGCATGAATCCGTATTGTCTCCTACTCATCGTTGGCATGATGTGGTAGGAGACCCTACGGATCAGCATCTTCTCTAAGATTTTGCCAAAGACTGGCAACAGACCGATTGGTCTGTACGACTTTGGGTGTGCGTAGTCCTCTTTCCCCGGCTTCCTCAGGACCACAAGTCCCATAGTTCTTCGTGAGTTTCGATGTTTACATTTTCTGTCAGTAGTCTCTGCCCTTTGCTCCGCTGTATCCTCTGCTACATTGTCCTCCGGATTGAATGTCTCTATTAACATTCTAGCCGAGTCCTTCGCCGACAAGGTCTTATTGTCTCTGACCAGCGGAATCTCTTCTTGTCTCACGGTGGTGCGGCCTATCACTCTATAGATTCCATCCCACATACTTTCGTACTCTTGTCTAGTGCAGAAATCTTTCCATCCAGAGGTCTGAGCCCTTTTCATCTCCAACTTGTATTTATCTTTTATTTCCAGGTACTGGTCGAGCACCCATTTCTTTCGGACTGGGGCTATGTGTGCGATGCGACGTTTCCTTCTGACGACTTCCTTATTTAACTCGGTAAGTTCATCATTCCACCAGGACAATCCTTTTCGTTGTGTACTTTTGATTTTAGGAATTTCTTCTTCGCATATCTTGTTAACTGTTTTAATATATTTGGTTATGGTGTTATCTAATTCTATATTGTTATTAATTTTACTTATCTCTGATTCTGTCATTCCTTCATCCTTCCAAACTTGAGCGAGCTTCGATCGAAATTCGCTCCAGTTCGCCTTTTTTGTGTTGAATGTTCTGGTAGTTCTCTTTATATCTAGACCTGATGACTTTTCAAAATTGAGTTCAAAAAAGATTGTTCTGTGGTCTGAACTTGTCAGCTCTTCGGAAAGTCGCCAGTTGTCTACTCTGCCTATTAGGTTAGGAGAACACGCAGTAACGTCGACACAGCGCCTGTACCATTTACCTCCTCTGATGGTGCAGAAGGTGGGCTCAGACCCATGGTTGAGGTGGAGTCGTAGCTCGTTAAAGAGCTCTTCTACTTCTTCCCCCTGCCGTCTGTTTTGGTGCTGCCCCACCACGTGTTCCACGCGTTGACATCACTACCCAATATCACGTTCTTCGTGTCTAGTCGCTCCACGGCTTTCCGAATATGTCGAAGGTAGGGTTCAATGGGTTTATCGCCCTCCAGGTACACCGACAGCACTCCCAGGGTCCATGCTCCGGTCCTCAGTTTAGCTGCGGCGATGTTCTCCGTAGTAAGGTCCGGAAAATAGGTGACATCGATTGCATCATCATATACTATAATCGCCGATTTGATGACCTTGTATTGTATGGACTTTGGCATGCTGCACCACCCTTGCACCTGGACGACGCTTCACCTCACCTACTCCGCCTACGTATGGTTCTTGGGCCAGGGCAAATGCTAATTTACGCTTACCCGCCTCAATACTCCTACCACCGGATGTACTGATGATTTGAAATGAATGAGGAACGCACAGGTCAGAATCTAGTAGAAGGTATTGGGGAAGGCCTATGTTCAAAAGTGGACTGACACAGGCCGAAAATGATGATTATAACACTACCACAAAACTAAAGCTGTGTATACAATTTCTTTAATTGTATGTAAATCTAAATTAATGTTTCTTACCTTTACTATTTAAATTCAGATTATGAAATATTATAGTCATCCATTGTGCAACCTGATGAAAAGAAAAAAATGTTCAAAAGATATATATTAATATATTTTTTCTGTCGTTAGATATGTAATTAACACGTTTTCTTTGCTTTATTTTATAATAATTCACCATGAATATATACATACTTGAGAAGAAGGTCCAAAAAGCTGACATAAATCTTGCATATCATACAGAATATTGACTTCTTGTAAGATTTTCGTTTTAATCACTGGTGATAATGCAAGTGTGTTTAAAAGTTGTAAGCAATATTCGTATTTCAGGTATTCTCTAGAATATAAAGTTTATTTAACGAAAATTTAGTAAGATTATATTGAGGTCAATTAATTACATATATAAAGTATAAATTAGTTAAGAGCAGACCTGTTAAACACGCGAACACCACCGCAATCGTAGAACAATTGAATATTACGTTCATTGTTACAAAGCAAACTATGTAATAATTGAAATACGTCTTCCTTCCCATGTTGACATTTTTGCACGCACTGAAAAATATTAATTTGAATATACTGAATATATATTTTATAAATTAAAGTGACTGAAATATATAAATAAAACTGAAAGTATATTTTTTAAATTTCAGATAATACACATAAATATAACAGTGTTACGATTTCATAGTTAAGCAGGGACTCGACCTGACGGAAATTTTTGCAAGGCTATTTGACTTAAAGATCTGGTTTTGCGAAATTTACAGACATCAGAGCTAGTTCTCATCTAGCTAAGCCTATCACAAAATATACTTGAAATACGCTGTATTTCATACCTTAATTATTTTTAGAATGTTTATTCTACTGCCTCCGTGGCGAAGTGATTTACGCAACGACAATCTGTTACCATAATAGCGTTTTCTTTATTACGGTAATCATACAAGTGGAGACCAAAAATATTCTACGCGTACACGTTTCAACGTCTATGGCGTCATTGTCATTTAAAATCAGGTGAAATTGAGGTCAAGTGTTAGCGCGTAATAAATAAGAAAGAGTGGTGGAGGGTCTGTCCAAGGTACCACCATCTGAAATTCGAGTCGTCATGTATGAGTCACATAACAAAAGTACGAAATCTTACCAAGGGAATAAGTTGTGAGCAATAGTTCTGGTTGAATTCTAGACCGCAACATGTTTCAGCAAGGCATCGGCAAAGAGATTGCCACATATCCTGATGCTGTATAAAATTGATTAAAAAGTAACACAAGCTTTGATAAACACAAGTAATTAATATAATGGGGAACTGCACCATCGCCGTATTGATCGAGTATTCGTCGCAATTGTTCGTATTACTAGTATCATTTGCTGAGTTTAAGCCTTTCATTTCTGTTAACCTTATCGCTGAGCCATATACAATAAAATTATATAAAAAAAAACTTCAATTAAAAATAATTTTATCAATGGCAGAAACCGACATTCACTCACCAACATGCCCCTGGTAAAGAGTTTAGACATGGCCGTGAGACAACCGCTGATTCTTATCATGTTTTGTGCGTAGACGACAAGAGTGCGACTTCGCGTGTTAGCATTTTCTTCATCCATGTAAAGAAGAGTCGTGAGGAAGTTTAATGTTACGATAGTCTTTTTTGGCAAACCCCTTGCCAAAATTGCGCAAATTTTATCATACAAAGGATTAAATTTTATTATTACATCACTCTGTTTGCCCTGCAATGTTAATGATGAATCACAGAAACGTTATAAAAATTGGTTCATTGAATTTGCTTTATATTTAGTCAGTATAAAAATAATAAAACAGATAATATATAAACGATTTGTCCTTAGTAATAATACGTGTTTTAACTATTGTGACTCGAAATATTATTGACATAACACGTTATAACGATTTTTATAATATTTTACTTAATGAATGTCTGCATTGAACATAACCAAAGCTTAAGTTGACGTACTCATAAAATATGGTTATAAATTATTACATTTAATACCAAATAGGCTGCTAAGATAGATAAAGTTTTAACTTGTGTCTGCACTTCAGGAGAGATATGCAATAATTCTAAAATCTGGTATAAGTCATTTTTCGTAGCATATCGCATAGATAGAGCAAATTTCTGAAAATAATAATTTTATTGTTAATATAAATAAAATAAATAAGTTAAAAATATATATATGTAATTATTTCATATATTGCAAACATTGTTGTTCCAAGCTTACTATGAGTAAAGATGAATTATTATTTTCATTAAAACATCGAAATAAAGAATTCTGAAAAGCACGATTTTGTGACATTTTGAAGTGGTTAATAAAAGTAAGCTTCTTTGGCGCCACGAAAGGAAAGTTTTTTTTTTTAATAGCAAAAACGTCTACATTTTATTCTTGAAATAGATACTGGATTTTATACCAGCAAAGAAATAAATCTGTTTCTAACATTTAATTATTTTGAAACTTTTCTGATTGTCTTAATCCAATTTGCTGAAAAAGTCTACAAAAATTTACTAGTCTAACAAACAGTATCTTTTTACATGGTTATGAAAAACGCAGGTACGGTACGTGAAAATATTTAGTAATCTGTAATAGAATAAATTAAATATATTCTATATTGAATTATTTTTCGTTCCTGTCTGTAATATTTGTAAATAATTATCTGTTTTCAATCATTTTCGTGCTCACTGTATAGTCCATTTTATGAAAGAAGTCCCGCGGTGATTTTTGGAGCTAAATTTGACAGATCGGCCATGTTGTCGTTTGTTGAAGTCATCAAAATTGTTTGTTGTGGTAGATTTTTGTGAGTTTTTAACCAGCTTAGTGCATTTTAAAGATTGTTTACAAAGCCAAAAGAAATGATATTGAAGATAAAAGAGTTCTGTGAAGCGGAACAAAAGAATCAAGGTGTTTTAGTACCACTAAACAATGTTCGAATGAGAGTCGCCGCCATAACAGGTACTTTTTAGAGTTGCTATATAATAATTTTTTGCTGTATTGATGAGACTTTTATGATTAAATTCATTTTTTCATTTGCAGTGGATGAATTATTAACAGCTCACGGACACGGAGTGTTAAGGTTACCGCCTTACCATTTCGACTTCAACCCGATTGAGAAAATCTGGAGCCTTGTAAAAAGAAAGGTGGCGGATTAGAACGTACACAACATCCAAAAGAAATTGTAAAATTAACCGAAGAGGCCTTTGAGTCTATTACGGCGGAAGATAGGACAGCTCAGTACACGTATGTCGAACATTTAGAGGAGGAATATTTATAAAATGACGTCCTTATGAATGAAGAGATGAACCCAATAATTATATCTACGGCTAGTGATACTGATACAGAATCTGATTCTGTTTCCATCCACTCTTTAGACAAGTGATATTCTATAACCGCTGATCACAATTATTCAACAACACTGAATAAAAAATTACATGTGCAAGTGTAAAATAGGTAAATTTTTCACTTATAAATGGCAACATTGTATCACGCGACTAAAGCACTGCGTCTGGGGGACTTCTTTCATGAGGACTATACAATTGATTAATGACGTGATATATGTTTAAAGGGATATTACTGTCTTGTTTTTCAGAAAAGAATATTTAATTAAAAAACGTAGTATTTAAAGATTATTGAATAGTAATGGACGTCGGCGAACTACTTTCTTTTAAGGTTATTTTTACCGTCAAACATTTATTATAATTATAAATATGCCTACAGAGATTTAATATAGTAACATAAGAGTAATAGAATGTTAAGATTCATTCATTCAAACCATTAAAGATATTTGTTAAAAATAACAGCCTACACCAACGCCAAAAAGACCAAATGAAGAAGACAGTGAGGACTCTGAAGACGATGTAGTCAGGCCATCTAAGACAAAGCGTCTAGCATCCAGAACCGATCGAATAGGTCATCTTAAGAGTCAACTTTTGCCTAAAGAACCTATGATTACTGATAAAGAAAGAGAAGATATTCTTAGATTTGTTGAAACAGAAGTTACTGAAGTAAGTTTTTTTATGTGTATAGAAAAGAAATTAAATGACTAGATAAAATTTATATTTAAGTAAATAATTATTAATTATTTACTTTTCGAAAAAAAAAGTTATATAAAATTGAATTTGATTAATAACAAGCCAAGATTGTAAATTATAATCTGATTCAATTAAGGTCACTTGACCAGTGACAAGTGAAAAATAAACTTTTGTTTGTGAAGTGTGTTGTGAAATATCTTCAATTAAGACTATACAGAAATGTTCTCTTATTGAAGTAAGTTCAATAATCAAATGAAAACAATAAGTATTGAGAGCCACCTTCTAACTTAATTCACTAGTGATGACTATGTATCATATATTATCATATTCCAGGGGGAAGTGCTTGATGATACTACAGTTAAGAAATTAGTTCTCAATTTTGAAAAGAAAGTACTTAAGAATAGAGAAATGAGAATAAAGTTCCCGGACCAACCTGAAAAGTTTATGGACAGTGAAATAGATCTACATGAAGCACTACAGGTTGATAAAAACAAGTATTTGTTTTTTTTCGCACTACAGGTTGATAAAAACAAGTATTTGTTTTTAAATTTTGGTGACTTAATTAATTAAAAAATCTATATATAAAATTATTAAAAATATAAACAAATTTAATTTACTTGTATTAGATTTATAAGTTGTCTAACTTGTTACTGTGACTCTTTAAGTGTGGATAATGTGAGAAGAAATTATTAAAACTGTTATCCGCATAGAATGAAATATCTCTAATGTTATGAAAATCTTAAATATAAATTGAAGCTGGTATTGCACCACAAAAGGAATATTCTTACAGATACAGCTAGGTTCTAGCAAAATTTTATTTTTCAGGATCTAAGTGCTGTTGCAACGGTGCCAGACCAATACCCTCTTTTGGTGGAATTAAAATGCATAAATTCACTTCTGGAACTGTTATCCCATGATAACACTGATATTTCTACCAAAGTTGTTAATCTTTTACAGGTTGTACAAATATATTTTTTAATAACTGATATTTTTTAATGTAATTTACTAAGGTCTTTTCTATAAAATAATTCTTAATATAATTCTAAACAAACTGGTCCATTTTTTATTACATAGAGAGCATTTCATTAAATTGTCCACTGTTAAATATAATAGCATAAGGCATACAAACTTAAAAAATTTATGCATTATAAGAGTTTCTTTAACATGTAATAAAGTTGTTATAAATAGTCTTATACTTGTATTAAATTATTTTATTTTGTAAGGAATTGACCGATGTAGACATTCTTCATGAAAGTGAAGAAGGAGCAGAAGAATTAATCAAGGCTTTAGCTGAAGCAGATGCTCCTGCTCTATTGCTCCACAATCTTGCACGTCTTGATGAACAAGTTCCTGATGAAAGAGATGCAGTGCACAATACTTTAGGTATGTCATTTAAATTGTGGAACATTATAAATATTTTTAGATATAAGTTATGTATAATAGCTTAAATAAAAACATTTTTTTTATTTATATCAATATTGACATATGAGCATAGCAAGCATTATTGTTATTACGAAAGCTAGTCAGATAGTGTGCTATTATAAAATTGCAAAATGGAATAAATATCCATTATAAAATATTTTATAAAAATGATTGGAATCTACAATGTAAATAAGTTATGTATTTTATTCTTTTTCGGACTCTTCATTATTCATTGAAAATTTTATTTGTACAGGAATAGTTGAAAATATTACCGAGTTTAAACCTGAGTTATGTCATGAAGTTGCTAAACAAGGTTTTATACAGTGGATACTGAAAAGATTGAAGGTATGAAGATATAATCTGACCAGTTACATTACAAATTTGAAACTGTTTTTATGGTAAGTTTATTTTTCAGTTGAAAGTGCCTTTCGATGGAAACAAATTGTATGCTACAGAAATACTATCCATATTGCTACAGAATACGCCGGAAAATAGAAAATTGTTGGGCGAGATGGATGGAATAGATGTATTGCTGCAGCAATTGGCGGTAACTATAAACTCTTTGCAGACTATGATTTTTGTGTTGTGATGTATATTATAGAATAAAATTACCTTACTTATAAATGATCCTGTAAATAATATTTAGCATTATATTTGGTTAGTTTATGTATCTATACTTTTATAATTTGGATAAAAATAAGATAATAAGTATATTCTTACAAAAGTTACCCCTCTCACTCGCCACTCGTTCGGCCCGAGCTAGGATGAGAAAGTATTATTTTTTCATTTAAAATTATGTAGTTACATATCATTTAATTTTAGTTTTATAAGAGGCATGATCCGAGTGGTGCAGAGGAACAAGAAACAATGGAGAATATGTTTGATGCACTCTGCTGTGCATTAATGGAGTCTTCTAACAGGGATCGATTTTTACGCGGAGAGGGTTTACAACTTATGAATCTCATGTTGAGGTATATTATTAATTAATTACATTTATAAAAAATTGATCATGTGTTAACTAATAATTATGCATTTCTTTAATTAGTGTTAATAATTACTACCCAACGGTACCGCCCCCCAGACGCTGGTGCTTTTCGGGGCGGTAGTGGGACCATAAGTAAATGTTATGACAGTCTAGAGAGTGGTCGCAGTAAACCTAGCTAATTAAAATTTGATAAAATCAATTTTTTTTTTCTTTTAAAGTAGATGGTAGTCTATAAAAGTTGGGGAACCCGTGTATTTATGAATTACATTAATTTTTTTAATATATTTTAACCCATTTGAGACCCGTTGTATACTATGTGTGCAAAATTTATTGGAAGTTATAAGATTTTAAATTATATCAATCATAACTCAAAAAGATTGATAATTTAATGATAATTAAAAGAAACTAACAATAATTCTGTGCGATTTGTAAACAAGTTTAGGAATAAGAATAAAAATTGTTTCCATGCAATGTTTGAAAAACTCTTTCTTTTCAAATGGGTTAAACTACTTTTTTAGGAACTAAGTTGACAAATTTTTGCAAATTATAGAGAAAAGAAAATGTCTCGGAATGGATCATTAAAAGTTCTGGACCACGCTCTTGCCGGGCCCGACGGAAAGGATAACTGCAACAAGTTTGTAGATATTTTAGGACTAAGAACTGTGTTTCCGCTTTTTATGAAAACTCCAAAGAGGAAAAGGTTACTCACAGTGGACCAACATGAAGGTAATTATACATAACAACTAATTAATATATTAATAACAACATCAATAATTATTACAAGTTGTTATAAATAGCAACTTATATTAATAGTTCATAATATAGTAATATAAACTCTTACTACTTTACTTAATTACTCTTACTCGTTAACAATGTTGTTAAATATATTTCAGAACATGTTGTTTCAATAATAGCTTCCATGTTGCGAAACTGTCAAGGAAGTCAAAGACAAAGACTTTTAGCCAAATTTACTGAAAATGATCTAGAAAAAGTTGACAGGCTGTTGGAATTGCACTTTAAATATATGGATAAAGTTGATAGAACCGAAAAAGAAATGGAGGTATGTTTTCAGAACTTGGGGCAATATAAATTTTAAATTAAATATGTAAATATAAAATTATAAGTTTGTGGGAACAGAGAACATGTATTGGTAGGAGAAAGTACGCTATTTCTAGGTTCTGCAATTCAAGCCGAGACATAAAAGAAAACGCACAGTTTGAATTTAAGAATAATTAATTGGCTGAAAGAATTTATGTATTACCTTGGTCTACTATATTTAATATTTCACAAATTGTTTTAGCAAGATACAGAAGATAATGATGATGATGCTCAATACTTGAAACGATTGTCTGGAGGACTATTCACTTTACAGCTGATTGATAGAATAATTTTGGAAGTAAGAAATCAACCATTTGTTACATGTGTACCTTTAATTTATATATTATGTAATTAATATACTATCCAACATGATTTAAAAACGATAAAACTACTAAGGAAAAGGCTCTTAATTTGAATGTCACGTCGAAGAGAGTTTTTATTACGGGAAAATATGGTATTGATTGTGATAGTTAATTATTGCACCAGAATAAAACAATAACTTTTCAATGTAATAGTTAAGTTTATTGAGTCTGTCTAATAATAATTATTTAGTTCGACATTACCATTCATAATGACGAAAATGACATAATAGCCGAAACAATAAAGAAATATTAATAGGCCCTTATTAATATTCTAATTTAACCTCCCGAGTCCTTAGATAAAACAAACATTACTCTGACGGTGAATGGGCTTTATAAAGAACATATTATTTTTCATCAGTGAGCCTGAACTTTACGTGCAATTTAAATCTATTTTTAATTATGTCGGCTATTTTCGTTAAAACAAAAGTTTTTATCTTTATGGTGAGCTTACTAAATCATATTCCATAATAAATGAATTATTTGATCTTTCTTTAGAACACTCGGCCTAAATAACATCTATACTTGATTCTATGCAATACAATACTGATAATATACTTTGAAAGTTTTTTCACACGAAATTAAATAACATGTATTCAAAATCTTTATTTTTTAACCATTTCTATAAAATAAACCGTTACACATGGCACTAATATCACAAAATATTGCAATACCTACCAGCAACTAACTTTGAACAAGTACTTATTAATTATGTATATAATCAATATCAGTCTCAAAAATAACAAATCAGTATCAAATACATTATTCTTATCACTTACATTTTGGTTTTTAAAAACAAATTAAAATGGTAAGCGTTCAGACGCAATAGCAAAATTTAAATAATCGTTTTAAAAACAAGTAAATTATAATGATAATTAAATTATATATATTAAGTAGGTATAACAAAAAATGGAAATCTGCAAAACTATTGTGATTTGCAGTATGAGTTGCATATTGCATGATATGCACCATACAGTAGTTTTTTTAATCCCATTTCTTTTGGCGGCAACGATGCTATGTTTTACCCATTGATGGTAAATGAACTGCTCCATGTTGCTGGAATGCAGAGGAAGGAACCTGAACAATTGGTGGTTTACCCCTCATAAAAGCAGTATTATTGTTGTCTTCTGCATGTGAGTTGTCTTGATCATAAATATATAGGCAACTAATAATTATAAAGGCAATTGTCTATGATTTTTCAGCAATAGCTTGTTTGAATGCACGAAGTTGAGGAATCTTGTATAAACGCACACTGCTTTTTCTGATCGTCTTTGAATTCTATCCAAGCATTAGTAAATGCCAACTCGAACAGATGTGACATAAATCTTATCGTCCATTCTTTGGATGGCATTCTGCTAGGGCAGACGGATACCAATCTGTCGGCTAGGTCCATGCCACCCATATTAGAATTATATTCTTTCACTATTTCGGCATGTATACTCGACAAAAGCATGAAAAGTTTATTGCCGAACCATTTTGTTACAGAAATTTTCTGGTCTTCTCGCTCGAGCACATCATAACTGCCTCTGACACTTTTTGAAAAGTTCTTAACTGTTTTTAGTTTACTTTTAATATGCTCTGGCAATCGATCCTTCATAATTGTTCCAGCTCTTTTAAATTCCCGTTTGTTCGTAAAAAATCCATCGCAGTAGATAACATGGCCCGGTACAAAAGTTTCAGTTAGCTTTAAGGCTACACTCTCACCCAAATTGAACTCGTTCCCAGTTAAAGTGATCTTCGTTCTTGATATACCAAAATGTTACACAACAACCCATTTGGGTTTGCCAATATAAAAGCTTTCAAGCCAGCGGGATTGGGTATTCCTGGGCAATATTGACATATAGGGCAAGCACCGTTGAACGGAATAATCATTTCGTCAATGGAAACCTTTTGATCTCGACTCTGCTGATGACAGCCCTGTGTGACCATATTCAACAAAGGTCGAACTTTCCACAGCATATATTGTCGCATTTCGGGTGTTATGTCGGCATCATAAACGAGCTTTAAAGAATTTCTGATGAGAAAGTATCGGTCTCTTGTCGTGTCTTTACTATTATTGGTACAGTATATTTTTCTTTCCAATACATGTGTGTATTTGCGGATAACCAATACAAGCCATAAGCTATATTAACAGTAAAAATGCATTTGCATTCTTTGTTAGTCAAATTTAAAGTTTTCCCAGATTTTTTAAAGGCATTTTGGTTTGTTTTATCTGCCATTAAACTGAATAAGTCATTGTGCAAATATTCTATCGTAGATGATTTAATTTCAGAAGGGACGTATGGGGGCTTTACTAAAGTAGGCCATTATTTGTTAAAACTAGTCCTAGTCCAAGAATGTTCAGTTTTTCCACCTCCAGCACTCCCACTACGAGATTCTCCACGAGTTCGCACTCTTCCACGTGAAGGCATCCCAACTCGTGTTCGAACATTGCTCCGTAATCTTGTAACTTGAGCCTGTCGTGTAGTATTACCTCGAGTTCGAGCACGTCCACTTGCAGGAGGACAAAAATCTTCAGCTTCAGACTCGGAAGCTTCATCACTCTCTTCACTATAGGAATTTACTATGTATTCAGGCTCCTGGTATGTTGTATCTTATATATCGTCTTCTGCATTTTCAATATCAGAATCGTCAAGGAGTGAATGAATTTCTTTATCAATCATAGAAATGTATTCTATTTACGAATAATATGCTGAGATCAATTGTGATTTGTATAGAACAAAATATGGCAACGAATAAACAACAATTACCAAGCGTCCTTGAAGTACAATTTGTAAAATTTAAACTTTTTCGAAATAAGTACGCATAATTTGCAAAAATTATTAGTTTCAGGAAATCTCTATTAATAGTTATAAAGGTTGATACAAAGATTGCAACATTTACTTAAAAAATACTACAGATTTAATTAGATTTACTCACCACGATTTCGAAGACCGCCATTATTACTTGCACGTGGTCAAATAATGAATTTATAGCTGCCAGTTATGGAGTACACAAATATGAGTGAATGAAGCAGGTAAAGAGTGTCTCAGAATATTTTTCGTATTTAGATGTTAAATAAAAAACAACAATATCAATTAAAACTCGTTTTATTTATCGTTAAATTAAAGAGGAGTTCTTGAAGTTTATTTATGAATAACAACCGTTTGCAAATGCGCATCATTCGCTTCTTCACACTCATTTAACCTGGAGCTAAAATTTTCAATCACTCGCTGGGGCATCGCTCTTGGAATAGAGTTGACTTCTTCAATGATTCTTTGCTTTAAAACATTCAGGTTGGATGGCAATGGATTGTAAACTTTACTTTTTAGGTAGCCTTATAAGAAAAAAATCAGCAGGCGTTAAATCAGGGCTCCTCGGTGGCAAGTTGATGTCTCGGCGGCTTATCACTCTTCCAGGGAATAAATCGTGAAGAGCAGCTAATGAGTAATTTCTAACATAACAATCTTGCTGGAAAAAGGTGTTGCGTTTGTAGCCATCCTGGTTTTGCATTTCTGTAGCTAAAAAAGTCCATAACATATGGCAATATCTATCAGAATTAACGGTTTGAATTAGCGGTCGACTTTCATGTTCGTTCTTGATGTCCTTTTGCGTCCAGACGATTTGTTCGGCATTGTATTCCCAGTCTCTTCAAACTTGCACACCCAATGCTTAATTAAATTGGCACTTGGCACATGTTTTAAGCTTGTTAAATTAAAATGTGTCCTGTGGAGACGTCGAACAACAGTGTAGGAATCGTTGTTTTTATAAAACGCTCGTACGCAAAACGCGCGCTGCAGTCGCGTGAAACGATTCATGGCTACTAAATATAATAAACTGGCCAAGCGATTGAGACGACTCCCCTCCCCTTGCTACCTGCGGTTGACGCGTTGTGGTCAATTCAAAAACGAAAAACATTCTGAGACATCCTTTATATATGGAATTTTAATAATGCCTTCTCTCTCGAAATGGTGGGCCAGTATTACTAACACATAAAAAACAGTAGTCATTGAAATAAGTGTATAATATACACGTTTATTAAGGTGATATGATTGTGTTGTGAAGGTATGCACCGCCGGACCGCCCACTATAAAGCAGCGAGTGCAGCGGGTACTGTCGCTACGGGGCGGCTCTCTTAAAATCATACGACATGTTATGAGAGGTTCGTAATCACTTTATATCGTGAGGCGATACAGCATAAGAGGTACATTTTTGTTTAGAAAAACACGATACATTGTGTTTCGAGACTGAGATCTTAAATGTCAGGTTTCATTAGTTTGTCTGACGATTTGGATATTGAATCTTTAATTTCTCATGTCCCTGTATTATCTATTTTCGTTTTTCCTTCTTTTTAACATTATTCAAAACGAATTGTTTAAAGTATTTTCGATAAATCAAAATCCTCATTAATTTGTAGAAATATTGCAAGTATTATTTAAATCTTAAACTCATTGTAATCTCTTACAGAATATGCCGGTAACCTTGGCGACGCTGGTAGCGAAGAATGGCGCCACCAAGAGCAGCAACATATATTGCAATTAGTTGATAAATTTTGAAATGATTATAAGCAAGGGACCAGCAAATATAAAATTCATAAGTAAACATGGAACCCTTTTATTTAATGCAAAATAATTGACTACAGTAATAATAGGTAACAACGAAATAATAGTATATTATAACAATTTTATTTATAATAAAATTTAAGAAAAACAAAATGGGCGAACTTCTTATTAGTTAAACACAAATTCTGCAAAATAAAAATTTGTGCCCATACGTAATTATAAATCGCAATTTGTTCTAACACACAGTGTTTGTTTATATATATATATATATAAATTACATTGGTTTTAGGCAATTATAATGTAAAAAGTAAGTGTATGCACTTACTTTTTACACTGTTGTAAAGAAGAATTTCAAGGTGTCATTTGGTATAAAGCAATTTACAAAGTATATCAAATTATTGGACCAACTGTTATAAGCCCGGCTTTTATGTCAGAATATTGTAACCATTCATAGTATTCTCAAAATATTTGCATATCTTGGGTTCGAACAAATTAAGTGGCATAGATGCAAATATGTACTTATGTACATGTAATGTTCCATACATAAACATACCTTAAATTTGTGAATATGCTATTGATGGTTTTATTTTCTTGTTGCCCCTAGTTTATTGAAATTATTGATAAATGAATATTATAATTGAAAGATAAAACCCAAATTATTTTTCTATGTATCACAAGCTATGTAAATCGAAATAACTATAATTCGAAGTTCATTATTAAAGATATGTAAAATAATTAAAGCAAATAATGAAAAGAAACTTCATTGAGTGTCGTGTCTTCATTATTTGTACATGACATCTTTCAACCGGATTCTTGATTTTCAGCTTTCCTTTGAAACCTCTCGCAATATGCGAAACAACTAAGTAAGAAAAAACAACATTACATAGAGTTCAGTGTGTAGCACGATATCGTGTTTAGCGAAAATACTTGGCACGCACCTGTAACATTCATAATCTTCAAAATACATATTATGTATTTATTATTAAAGTTACGTTTAAATAATGTAGTTTTAGAACTTTAACAAAAATAATTATTTCTTAGGAAAGCTTTGCAACGTATGTGTAAAATTCGATTAATAATAATATTGAATGTGCGTTTATTTATGATTATTACAAGAAACATAACGATGTAAATTCTTTGGGACGCTAAATTGGCAATGAACCTACAATAGTGTAGTTTGAGATTTCAATCGCCAAATTATTTTCAACTTTATTACTAAGACGTTTCTTTTCCAAGTGAATTTTCATTTTGCTCCTCTTTTAATGGCAAATATGTATTGCTTTAACCTGTTTTGAAATAAATAACAATGTACTTAATTTTCTTTAAGGATTAAATATAATGATAATTAGCAGTTCTTTGATGTGTTTATAGCAAATGTTAAAACGGGGATGAATTTTTGTACCCGATCAGAAATCCAGCTGCATTGTTGGTCCAAGATTAATAAGTTAATAAGCTGCTAGATATTATTATTTAACAAAATATAAAAATTAGCATATTTGGCCAATTGATAATATGATGGCCTAAATTGAGTACGTAAAACATAAATGCTTAAATTAAATTAATACATTTTTAAATAAATTATTTATATCGTAATGGATTATTCTTGTTATATATCTGACATACGTATATTAATAATATGAGTCCATAATTAAGACATTATAAAATCACAATTGGAATCAAAGCCTTATATAACTCTTTCAAAAATAGCCAAACGACGTATTTAATTTAATAAAAGTAACTACGTTACGATTACGTCAATATTGCAAATATTATCACAAAGGTTATTTACGATCACATTGTTAGGGGTAAATATTAAAACTATTTTGAGTTAACCACAAAGGGGCACCAGCGCGATCCGTAGTAGTTACACCCCACCCCACCCAAGCACACATAATGACCACAGTGTAAGTTCATTTTTAAAAATCTACATAATCCTGACGTCGCCTCAGAAGGCAGGTATATTTCGGAAAATAGAGGTTTATAGACAAATTAATCATATCTTTTATCATTATGCAATAATTTCAAAATAGTTTTCAGTAAAAGTTTTGTATAGAGATACATAATCTCAACGTTATGCTAAACTGCGCCAAATTTTGTGAGCTCTCTTAATATATTTTAGCTGCTAAAGTGTGCACTACATCGATAGAAGCGACCATGAATAATACCTTGAATATACAGGCGATTATTGTAATTTATTTTTACCTTAATATGAAGCTTACATATAAATTTTTAGACATTTCGCAAATACAAAAAGTCCGTAGTGTTTTCTGCCACACGCAATTACATGCAGAAATCTTATCTTGGTGTATAATTTATCGGATACCAGTATCTTCATACAACGTCAATATTTATTAAATTACTTTTATTATCCTAATTAACTATATTGAAGTTCCATTCACGTCAAAACGTCGGAGATAGGAACATTATTCTTTCTCTGTATACGCACGTTTCTGAATATTGCTAATTATCGAATTGTGGTTGTATGATTGTTGTGAATAAAATATTTAAGGCAACAGTAAGTACCGTAACAATTACTAAGAAGATAACAAATGTATCAGTAGATGAAGGCACTTTATAAAACATGTGTCGGCTAAGGGCAGTCCTTGCTCATCATTTTGCTAAAAGCTTTAGGAATGTCCTCATTTGTCTTGGACACGTTGCTACTGCCGAGTAGGGTTGGTGCTGGTATCTTGCCAGTTTGAATGTCGTAAGCGGTTTTCAAGAGGTCGTAGTTAATCTTTTCTGTTACAATCGAATCTTTACTGTAATAAAATTAATAAACATTTTAATTTAGATAAGAATCAACATTTATGCGTAAACACGTCAAAATACATGTTGTGCTCAGTACCACTAAAGATCATTTAATATTTAGAGATTGTGTTCTGAAGAGTTTCTGTGATTCCTCCAAAACGATGAGGACGATCACTGAGGGGCTTTTAGTGGGCAGAAATCCTACATAAGTCCGACTTGCCCTCAGAAGGAAAGGTATCTTTCGAAGATTTACCACCCGATATAAACAATAGTTCAGTTAATACTGTTTGCAAAGCGCCTAGGCGCTGTATCTAGATATAGGCTAATGTTAAATTTAACATCATCAACGGCTGCCTTCTACTTAGGTTATTTTTATATTCCATCAACAAGAGCTGGACAGCACATATAAAAAATTTAACGTTATTTACTTGTATTGCGGATGTGTGGTAACAAATTCTCGCATCCATGTGGCCATGGTAGAGATCTCGCTGGCTGCGCGGCGCTGAATTAGCTTAAGGTACTGTTGTACTGAACAATGCGTATCTGCGTCCACGTCCATCCCCGACAGGTACGACTCGATAAGCGGAATCAGGCCAGGGAACATGCCGTCCTATACAGTATAACATAAAATATTGTTTTTGACCATAATCGTAGCTATAGTTGTGCGTAGTTTAAAAGTTACCACAAGTTTATTTTTATTTATAACAATCTTGTTTTTTGTGAGTAATTTGTAATGTTTACAGAACAATAAAATTTAAAACCGCAGGTTTTAGGCGACTGTCTGCTTGGTGTTACCCGTCATTTCGTATGTGTCTTAGTTAATATATTTACAAGCAGCTACAGTAACAAATATATTTTAATACCAAAAAATATGTCGTTCTAAGGGTGGTGTGGTGCGTTACC
This sequence comes from Pharmacophagus antenor, assembly GCA_018245475.1. Lineage (NCBI taxonomy): Eukaryota > Metazoa > Arthropoda > Insecta > Lepidoptera > Papilionidae > Pharmacophagus > Pharmacophagus antenor. The sequence continues at coordinate 35,204 of DWQX01000649.1, forward strand.
TTGCCGTTAACGATCTCGTCGACAGTCATCTCCGCGTACTGGTCGTGCGCGTCTGCAGCGTGCGGTGCGACCCCGTGCGGCGCGCCCACGTCGCGTCGCCACCAGAAGCGTTGCGAGGCGCACGCGTCACGGCGCTGGGCGCGCTGCATGTTCTCATCGACCTATCCGAGTGTTAAATATAAATTTAAAATAAAAAAAAAAATTGTGGTTAATTACTAATACCTAATAAATCAAACACCATTCATAACCTTAAGTTCCATAAGTATTGAAAAAGAAAATAATACAAAATATCGAAACCATTTTTTTTAACAATACCATGCCACCCTTAATTCTGCGTATTAGGATAAAGTATCGTCCTTTATTATCCGAATAGATAATATTTGGTATGATGTCCGTATCATTTTTATTAATTTTTATATTAATTAATAAAATTACGATACCTATGGTTTGAAAAACGCATTCAAGTTTTTCAAAAATATACTCGCCGTACTTATTAATTGTGTTGTCTGATATGGGACCAAACTCTTGCGGTAGATCAATAATTTCTGCTTCGAACTGGTCCTATACAAACTAGAATTTACTTAACTATAATATATTTAATTGTCCTTATTTACCTGTAAAGAAAGTTTTCTATATATACACAAGAAATTAATAAAGCTACTATATACTTTGAAATTAAAATCTTACAGCAGTTTTGAAATATGTTTTCTCTCCACATTAAAATGTCCAATTACATTTTAAACTAAGTGAATAAAGCTCAACGTTTCGAGTAGAAATAATGGCCAATTGCGTGTCGGACTCGCACCGCGAAGGATTCGTATTATTAACGCCGATAAAATTAAGTTTCTTGTAAATAATATTTTATTTTTATTATTTATTGCTGTAGTGGCTATAGATATACACAATCTGTGAATATTTCAACTTTCTACTTATTACGGTTCATATGACAACCTGATATTTGACTCCGTCGTCCGAGTGTCTGTCACTCGGACGACGGAGTCTCAGTAATAGGGTGACAACGGTAGGGAAATATAAAAATATCTCACCTTGCTGATTGGCATAACGAAGTTGAGACGATATGAGAGTATAACGCGCGTGAGCAACACTACAAAACAGACGTAAGCAGCGTTCTCAAAGTCCGTGAGCTGCGCCTCGCACGGGCGGAACTCTACACGCCAGCCAATCGAAGAGTTAGGCGGCGGTGGCTTGAACCGCATAGTTTGCCAGTTTGTCGACTGTATGTTCTGTGGAAAATTTTATTTTACATTAAGGTCTAAAGTATATACTTTTCAACCACGCATCAACATTATTAAATTTAACGCTATCCATTTCATTTAACGCTTTGAGTATAATATTAGCTGATACTAAGCGTGCGCCGTGGACCGCTCCCTCCTTACGAAAAAACTTACCACGAGCTGTGTTCTCTTTAGGTAAGAGCGTAATTCATGCAGAGTTGACTTTCATCGCGTAGTATATTCGATTCGATTTTGAATGAAATAATCTATGTAGTGACCTCAGAAGTATTAATAACCATTAATTTCATTAAGCAACTAAAATAATATGAAAATAAATGGACATGCGAAAACGCATAAATGGGTTCTTATCAGAAATCAAATGGTAGTGTGAGAACCCATATATGGGTCGATAGCGCTTAAAGGACTTTATATTCGCGTGGTTAGTTCCCGATGATTAATAAAAAATCCCGAAAAGCGCATCTGAACCTTTAGATACACAATATTCAGTAAAAAGTTTAACGTTAAGAAGTTAATTATCTTTGGACCCGAAACTTCATATTGCACATGTGAATAATACTTTATACAAATATGTATTAAGTCCAATGATCGCTGGTAGGTGTCACTAATAAAATTACCCCTTACACAATGCGCAGTGTTCGAGGAGGATAAAATCAGGAAGATTGTTTTTATATACTAAGTATAGATTATACAAACTTCAAAATGATCAGTATCGTTTTCATCATCTTGGTTAATTTTCTCGGAGAAGAGAGACACTGTATCACGTATAAACAGGTGCGCAACATGCAGCGCTAGCGCATGGTCGATGCCGCCCTCACGCAGCCGCCGGTAGATCGCGGGGTCGTGCACTATAGGAATGTCGTTGTATCTGCAATATCAAGAAATGGTTTTGTTTTATAGAATACTAACGCACTCGCCTATTTCTCTGGACATGTTCATTTTGGTTATTATATGTTAATATTAATCCACCTCCACTGCGTATAATAGTTATCAAGTCGATTGACTAAGATAATAAAGTTTTATAGTAATTAGAACTCCCCCTTTACTCCCTTCGTAGCAGTATTTCAAAAACCGTTTATTAATGATGCCTATACATCAGTCAACAGATCCTCAAAATCAAAACTGTCTCTAAAACCTACGGTTTTGGGTGTGCATTGATACATAGATCAGTCAGTGAGTTAGTATCTCAGTATGGGCTTTGAATTTTATAAGTGTAAAATTTAAACATGCTCATTGCTATGTGGCTTAAGTATTGTAGTGTAAGTCATTTTAATCAGATGACCATGAATTGAAAACATATGTTGAACAATACAGATTACGAGGGGTGTTCATTAGGTAGTAAAAATGACTAAAATGCAGTTATCTTTTATTAAATGTTTTTTTTTTATTTTTAAACGTAATCACCTTTTAGGAGTATACATTTGGCATATCTTTTTTCTAAATATAAAATTCCTTTTCGAAAAAAAGTCTGTCCTGATCCTTTAAAAAATCGTGTACAACAGCGACCATTGTGTTAACATCATCGAAATAACCTCTGAGGTGCTCCTTTAGCCACGGAAAGAGTAAAAAATCACTAGGAGCAAAGTCTGAATAAGGTGGGTACTCCATCAATTCAAAGTCAGCATCATCTATGGTAGCCTTCGCATCTTTGGACCTGTGCTCGAAGGCGTTATCATGATGAAATAAAACAACTTTTATTACTTTTCCACGTTGTTTCTCGCGTATTTCATCACACAATTTTTTTTATTTGTTCTGCATATAAAGAACCCGTAATAGTGGTTCCTTGACTGAGGTATTCGATTATTATTAAACCTTGGCTATCCCAGAAAAGAGAGCCTATATCGTTGCCGGCGGATGGAATTGCCTTAAATTTCTTAAGAGTTGGAG
>DWQX01000650.1:0-38341 GCA_018245475.1 Pharmacophagus antenor
TATATATATATATAAACTTCAGAATATGTATATATTAATTAAAGTTCATAATTAATTTAAAGAAAAAATAATATGTGTATTAAATGTGATACTGTATCAAATGTTTATTTATATTGATATTCTGTATTTTACATTAAAGAAATTAACTATACAAATTACATGTTAAATTACGCCACTGGCAACCTAGTGTGTAGGCAGTTATCCAACCTTGAGCATTTGTTTTTAAGAACAATGTCTTGAAACATATTTATACAGAAGCGATTTAGGTTTACGTAGACGAGAATAATAGTTACACAACGGATGCCTTTCCGCATAAACAAATTATACCAGATATAAGTTGGTTACAAGATTTAAATTTAGATAAAGGCATTTCCAACAACTTATGATTTTTTAAGCAATTACTAACGATTTCAAGTATTTATAATAATTTATATTTATCATTTTAAATCTATAACCTATAAATAGGTGTTATTTTACAACAAAAATTTTGAACGATACATGTAATTTTTTTTCACATTTGGATTAGGAGATTACTTAAAAAACAGATTCGTTTTAAACGTGACTAACCCTTGACATTTTCAAATTAATTCATTAAAGTATGCAATTAAATATTAGTAAAAATAATCTGATAACAACAAACTATATTAACAAAACAAATCACATAAAATTGTGAGATATTAAAGGAAATTAAAAACTACTAATGTTTTAAAGCTCTGAATTATTACATAAAGGCACTTAAAGGAGGAGCAATCAAAGAGGTCATCACTATAGAATCAGCAACAGAACACCGTAATGAAACATGCCAGATTCGGGTCATTAACATTTCGTACACAAGCCGAGATGTTCACCTCGCCTAAAAGTAAAATTAAGTTTAATCAGCTCACACCTACGCGATTCACTAATGCGTTTACGATCCTCACGACCACGACCACGCTCGCGGTCCCCCGTGTGGGATTCAAACGTATACTAATTCATCAAAAACGATCAAAAGGTTAGGTTTAGAATTGACGTGCCCTATTGGTATATGATGAATTGTTGTCTGACAAAGCAATATTAGCCTGTATACACGTAATTTGCTTTATGGTTTGTGTGCCTTCTCTTGGAGTTTCAAGGACTGTTCTGACTAAACGTGTAAAAAACAATATCCGATATTATTACGTACACGTGCGCCAGGCTTCGCACACATGTAGGATATACAAAGGAATATTTTTTGTATACTACACTATATCGGTTTCTCAGCAAAACAATTAAAACCTGTTATGTTCTGAACAAAATCCGATTTTGTAATCGGTTTTACTTTAATTGTAAGGATCTGTGAAGAAAATTTTGTTTTATCAAAAGACATTTATTCGTCTGTCATTTTAGTTTTGTTTAATAAAAGCATATTTTTTATTTTTCCAACGAAATACATTAAAATAGAAAGAATCAATGAATTATGCAATGTAAATATATTACCATAATGTAATATAACCTTATGTTTTGATGGCAACGTTTTGCACCTGTATTTGTTTAGTATTAAAGTAGGCGAATTCATTGGAGATAATCTTGTGTCACAATCTCATGACGAATAACATTAAATAGGCCATATCCAAAATTATTGTATTACACCTACAGACGAATTTCTTCAATTACGTTTACGTAGCGGAAGAGATGTTCTAGACTCGGTGGTTTCAATTTCAGAGATTTAGCATTTCCTCAGATTGTGAGTGGGCGAAGTCGTGGATCTTAATCATGGAGTTACTTACGGTGGGTAAGACAAATTGAGCCATTTTGCAGGCTACGGAACATCTGACATGCGAACAAGTTTGCTAACTTCAAGACAGTGTAATTGCGATAAGCAATCTACTAGTCGATAAGCTAAATGAAAGATCTTATTGTATATAAATGTTTAAGAAATCGTCAAATGTATGCGTATTTAATAATAGCTAAAGTAAAAATATAAAATTAAAATATTAGTTAAAATAGAAATGTCTACACCTAAACACAATGTCTCATCCTTTTTATGTAAAATTATCATCTTACTTCTTGAACGTAAAAAATATTAAATAATTTAACAATACTTCGGATAATGTACATATATTTTAAAATATAGTACATTTTAAAATCCGGGTTTCATTAACTTTTGATCATTTATTTTAGAAACGGTAATGAAGAAGCATAGATCATTTCCGATCCAATTAATGCTCTTTAGAATTTCATGTATAGTTAGTACAATTTTATTCAATAAAACTTATTGAATAATTTTATTTTAAATTTAGTTTAAAAAAAATCTATAAAAATTATAAAATGAAAAGGAATCTTTCTTTAATGAGAACTATGAAAGCTTTACATCGTGAGATCACGAACGTGACTCATCAGTTCCAATTAATTTCGCGACCATAGATCATGGTTCGTATATCAAATGTCATTGGCCTATTTAAAATGAATATTAATTCACACAACAAGACGCAAGTAATGGCCGAGCGGACCGATTTGAATAACAGGTCCACAAGTGCGCATTGATTTGCGCAACTATTTGATTTCAGTTAATTAGAAACTTGATAGCTGTAAAGAATTGAATAAGTGCATAGAAAGTCTTTTACTGTTTCGGAATGGACAACTTTCAGGTTTGATTAATAGTGCAATTATAATGTTGATATAATGCCCATTCATGTTGTTACGACCATTTTCGAATTTCCCTATGGGCACGATGACATTATGATGCAGTTATATTAGTAGCATATTGTTCGCAACTGTTTATAATTGTGATTATACTTTAACTTACACGAATAATACGAGTATGCATTTTGAAAATTAAAGACCTCATATTATTTAGTCGTAACGCAACTAAATTTGAGTTGGATATCCTATCAAGAAAATTTTACTCCGTTATTCTTCAATCGTATTGTTAATTGGATTGCATTACTGTACTAAATATTAATCCATAACATTTTATAATAAATGATGATACGATAAATAATATTTAAGTTTCGACTACAAGTAACACAACAATGTTAAATAAATATTTAGGACATTTCACACTTAGTACTCCGATCTCACGACAGGGTTAGCTAAGCAGCACCTCCAGTATGAGTTATCAGAAACCGATTTACTCACATAAATATCTTTAAATAAATACTTAAATATTGACAAACAAACAGACGCAGAACAAACGCAAATGTTCATTACATAAACGTATGTCCTGGCAGGGAATTGAACCCGCGACCCCTAGTGTAAGAGAAAAAGTTGCTACCATTACACCAATGGGCCAATCGTAAATGATTACTATGTATGTAGAATGTAATCGAGATGCCGAATTAGGAAATATATCTAGAAAGTAATTAATGTTTATATACACTATCTATGTAACACGGCAAGATCGGTTCAGAGCCACGGTGATATATTCAACCATGCGTAGTATTATAATTGGTACTACACCAATGGTGAAGAGATTTAGATGATTGTAATGTTTTGCATCCGAAATTACTTGCTTTATCGATGACACTCAGGGAAATTAACGTCATGTTCAATGTGTAAACTTATAAAAATTAACAAAAGAATGAAGCAAAAATATAAATTATTTTACTTAGACGTAGAAATGTTTACAAGTAAATTAATCAATATAATAAAGATATGATGTATGAATAAATTTACTAAATAAAACAAATTTGAAAAAAACTTATCAACAGTAATAAATCTAAAAGTTTTCGTTTGTATATAAGTTTATCATAAGAAGATGCATTACAAATGATATGCATAGCAATATGTTTACTGAAATCGATCGTATAGTAGTGAGCAAAATAGGTTAATAACTGTAAAACCAAACTCTCCTAAATGACTTACTAATTGATAAACAAGCTAATGATATCTATAACGGATATCACGATTAGAGCAAACGAAACGAAACGCGTACCATAAAATATTGTACGTAATTTGATTAGTACGTGATTTTAGATAATACGGCACTGAAAAATATTAATGGTAGGTCAACAAACCTTTGCCGTGCACCGCACGACACTTATTTATCTACTAAGAGAAATTAAGGCCAAATGCATTTCTTTGAGATGATATCTATATATAAGCTGGAAGATATAAGCTGTTTTACTCTGATGGATGTTTCCATTACTTCGTGGAGTACACATTGCATTAAATAAAGTTTAATGAGTGCTATTTATTTAATCAAAAAAAATTCTTACTTATAAAATAAGTGATTACTCTCTATTGTTTAAAGGAAATAGGTAATAATTTAGACTTTATAATTTCGCACACATGTACAAGCTTCCACGCGCATAAAACCTAGACAATAGTTTTAAATGAATCCCATTGCGTAATAAATAACATATTCTTTTTTAAAAGAATGTCAGTGTTTTGTTAACCTCGTTTTTAATAAACTTGTAATCAATATCAAAATCAAGTACTATAAACAGATAAAGATATTGCCTTTATTTGCGAAGTCATCTGTTATAAATGTATTTTGTTATAGCGGCCAGTCCAATACCATATTTTTAATTTAAAGTAACATCAATTAATGGACTATTAATGAAATTGTTGAATCATAATAGTCGCATTATGCCAAGACAGAAGTGTATAGTTTTCTATCTATCACTTCTCTAAAAATATTTCCACTAAAATTTAAGTCTTTATTGATCAATCGGCTAACATAATTGTAATCATAAATGTTTTATGCAAATAAAATGTCAACATTTTGTTAACATGAATAGACATAAAGGTTAGAAAAGTTATTGACCAACACAAATCTGACTTATTAATTATATAGGCAAATTTAACTTAACGAGCGTAAATTATGTTTATTAGAAAGGAAAAACTCAACAGATGTGATAGACTCGAGCGAAAATATATTTTACAAACAAGAAATCAATGATTGACCGATGTAAGTAGTGTCGCAAGGTCAAAGGGGAAATTTTAGATAAACATTAACAAAGCGCTGAGTGCGCGGCGTTTAAAAGCCCGCAGAATTTGCATTCATGAATGAATCGGTCCGCATGAGGCTATAATGTTTATGAAATGTTTCCTAAAAATCTACCACAAAGGTTGTTATATGATATTTGACAACCGAACAATTGTAGCCAAGTCTAGTCTATATTTATCAAACCAAATATAAAGGAAAGTCGAGATACTATACACTTGCTCAGAAGAAAAATTGTTAAAAGTGAAAGAATTCTATCATAATCATAGGGCGTATGTATTATAAGTGTTCAGTTAATGACTTATAACCAATAAAGCAGACATGTCCATAGAGACTAAAGACAGAACATTGAGACTATAACTTTAATTTCAACAAAATCAAAACGCAATGTATATTCTCACGCCAAAAAACAGTACTAAAAATATTGTATTGTATTTAACTTGTACACTAACAACGCTCAGTGTGCACTTAAGGGAAGATATACAAATTACGTAATAGTGTAGAACTCACACTGTAGTAAACTTATTGCCCCCAGAGATGTGAAATCGTTAGTAGTTACGATACTATTAATATTACGAATAGCTAAATTATGCATAGATATCGATGTAATGTTAAAATTAATTCATGATTTACGTTTTACGGAAAGAATTATTATAAACGTTTGCAGGACATTGTGCAAAAATTTTCAGAACTTTTGTCAAAACTATCTCGAGAAAATTTCTTGAACGATCTAAAAATATTAAAATGTAAAATCATTATGTCAGGTTTAATTGTAATTAAATTTTTCTGTAATGTTTACTTACTTCAGAATTTGTCATCATGAACAGATAAAAGTTTGACATAGATTGTACAAAAGATATAATTAAACTTGACGTAAACCGGACACGTTTGTCAATTATTCTTTACATAAATGTCTAATCATTGCCACTGGATAGATCAGACTACATATGATTTTCTTTCATCGAACGCCTTCGTTTTCTCAACTAATGAAACTAATTTATCTACCAAAACAACGTGCACGGGTCACAGCATCCTAGGGCTTATAAGCGGTAAATTAAGTTTTAGTGTTTTACTTTTAAACTGTAAGTTTTATTCACGTCTGTGGTTGTTATCTAGACACATTTACAACTAGTGTGCCAGTTGTAAGCGTAACACAATCTCTACCTCGTTTAGCACCGTTACAAATCTCCACGAGATGTTTGTACATGTGACTGTTTCAACTCTCTCGCGTTACGGTTTCCTAGTAAAACTTATCGAATAGTGACATTACGTTTATTTGTGTTCTCTCGACTTGTTTCGTTAAAATATTAAATATTTTAACTCATTTACGTCATTAACTTTCGCGTACATTTATTAATATGAAACTTTAAAGATTTTTGACAATATTTATTTACAAAACGTTACAACTAATTATAAATATATATCGACGAGTTTAAATGAACACACAACAAACAATATTACTTGAAATTTATTCCCTACCTAACATTTCTGTTTACATGACCCAGCTGCTGGGTTCGAACAACCCCTAATGAATATACGAAGGACAGAAATGTGATACTAAATTATACAGAGTAGATAGAAACAAAATAACCGAATAAATTTAATTTGCTAGGTTGGATTGACATTTTTTTTTTTCAATAAAAATGTATTTTACCGCTAGAAACATCTATCAATCTTTAACAATTTAATTAAATAGTGAATTAGAAATGTAAAGAACTTAAATTGTCGATTAATGAAGTTATGGCATAACTCGTGAATAAGTTTAATAATTTAACTCATTAACTAACAAAGCCTCTGAAGAAAAATCGAAACTGCAACCAGGACGTCTTAGTATTTAAATGTAACACCATTTACCATTAACAAATACAACTAAGTGAAATTAATGATTTTGCAAACCGACACATACTAGTGACACTGGTTTCTAGACAAATAGTTCTTTTGTTTACTTCATTACCACGTAAATATTACACATTTGAATAAAATGGTAATGAACGTCTGTCACATATTTGTAACGCCGGGCAGTAGTAAGAAAATGGGGTCAAAGTGATTGATTTAATTTTTATAGTAATACTAAATATAAAATAACACATACTATTATTATTATATGGAATATTTTACAAAAAAAAATCATGTTTTATGCATACGGGCAATACAATGTAACTTAATTTTTTGCACAAACGAGCGGGATAATGAAAACTTTACACGAATTAACTACTCTGAGCTCTAACCGGCAACCATGAGATAACACTACGATGAGACTAAACATCCGCTCTCACCCGCCCGTATACAACGGAGGTTGAGTTCGGTTTTGATTGAAATTTAAGTGTAAAAACTCATTATCTTGCCATGCTAACAAATCGTTTAAGATATCTATGTTTGTATAGGGGCGTCAAAACGTTTTTTGCTGCCGGGATAGGTAGGTGTTGTTAGTAATCAACACACATCATTTCGGCAAATGGTCATAATTTGTGTATGTTATCTATGATCTGATGTGATTGATTAACGTAATCAAAAAAAATCGATATCGTACACTGCATCTATGTTCTTAACTATCTTTATAATAAATAGTGAGTATGCTGTTGTCGATGTATTGAAAAACAATATACTGCTCATAACGAAATCAGTTTAATAGATTACGTTTTATGGAAAACATTTCCAATTCTAATAATAGTAACAAAAATAACTAACAAGGCTTCAAATAATAAGAAATCTATGTCAGTTGATTCGATAAAATACGTTCGAAAGCATAATTATGACGAAACAGCGATAGCTGAGCAGTGATTTATTCAATTGAATAAAATTAGAATCAGATTGAAGCCGCTATTGTTTAGAGTTAACCACACGATATCTTAAAAGCATCTTCTAAGTACCGAGCGAACAATGATATAACGCATGACATGAGAAAGTCTCGGTGGGTTCCATAAGGCACGCCGTTTAGATGAGGTAATTAAATAAAAGCATAATTAATGTTGCGGAACGCTAATAGGTCGATCGCTGTATCTGGGGCGGAGCACTTTATTCTTTTGCAAAACCATAAGATATGATGAACAAAAGTTCAGATTGCTTGGTGAGTTTTATCTACAACTCATTGTTTATTTATATATAAAACAATACAGCGAGTCTTGAACAATATACAATTACGACAGGAATATATTAAATAGATACTATTTCTCATTATAAGAATAAGAAAAAGGACTTTTAAACAAGAATTACAAGCATTTCGTTCCTGTAAAACAATTTTTTAAGGTAGATTAATTGTTAGTTACCGTGTATATAATTGCCTTATGTACTGTAATAATATTTTACAATGATCGATATTTTCATGTTGATGCCCAATGGCTTGTAATAGGAGGGAGATCACATCGACAATTTTTTGGTTAAATTATACGGTCGGCAAATAGCGCCTATTGAAACAGCATCTGTCCAACGTTATAAGCACGGTCTTAATGTCGGCGGGCAGATGGACAAACAACACATTTATAAATCGATTTCTTTATCGGAGTTCAGTATACTGTAGGTACTAACATTAAACTAGCATTTCTAAGTTCACAGAAGTTTGGGTAAATTAAAGGTCGTCTTTTAAGAAATGATAAAAAAGGTATAAAATCAGCGTGTCATAAAGTGAGTGATAGTGAAGTTTAGATGACGATGTAAAACTTGTTTTATTAACGTCTTCATCGGAGAACAGGTTATAAAATGTCAGCCGACTTTGGAGGCGACCTACAAAACAGTGATAGATAAACTTGGGATGAAAGTGAAAGCATCACAAAACTATGAATCGATTTAAGTAATTAGAGACAGCTAGTTTAATCGAAATTAGAAATGTAGGCTTATTGAAAAACTAAAAATACTTTATATACTTTATTGTGTACAATGTTTTGAAGTTGTCAATGCTAAAAATAAAATACTCAGATATTTATAGGCCCTTAGTTTATTTATTGAATGAAACCCCTGCTTTTCAATGTAATTGTTCAGATCGAAATCTAACTGACGCTATTGCACGAAAGTGATGCTGCATTTGTGCGTAATCGATTTTTTTAATTCAGAAGAATGACGGGGATCAATATAGTTGAACTACCATTAATCATCTTGCACCCTAACCATATTCTTTGTTATCCATAATTATTAGCAGCTTTTATGAATTACTTAATTGAGACTCTGATGGTTTTTAATTTGTTTATTTCAAATCTTTTATAGAATTCTAGAAACGATGACGTCATGTAAAACTACCTTAGTCAAAATTTTAAATTACCCATTTTGTCATTATTAAAAACTATGTTATAAGTGAAAAGTTAATTTGATATATATTTAATGCAGCGCGCTCCACAGGTTTTGTGTAGGTGTGTCTACTAAATAAAGGTTAAAAAATGGTATATTCGTAACAGCATAGGAACTGAGTACGTTTCACCTACCGTTAAAATTTAGCGACGCCAACGATACCGCATGTTAAGCGTTATTATGCAAAAAATATTAAGCCCTGCAGCGCTTACAGAGTTAAGAAACAAATGACGGATGGCTCCGTAAAGGAGTCAACGGGTTAAGAATTTGGTCGTGTACTTAATAATGTTAGTTAAGTTGCCAACATTCATTATATTCTTTACAAAGTAATCAAAATTACCATTCTTATTTAGTTAATCATTGTCGCGCAATAAATGACGATTAAAGTAAAGATTGCTCCGAACGACTCCGAAGAAATTTTATTTTCCTAATCGTATAAAAATTAAATTAGAAAACCTTACTTTGTAAAATTGATATTGTTAAATTGGACATAAAAATCACTCGTTACGTGAATATTATAAGATGTAATAAGTGTTATATAACGAAAAGCAATGAAAATATTAATAGCATCGTTTTAGACAGACATATAATTCAAAATGAAATTACAAATCAGTTGTCTTCAATATCGAATTGATAAAAAATAAGTCATTAAATTTAACCAATAGGTACATTAACAGGCTCAGTCAAAGCTATAATTGAAAGATATTTTGTTCTCTAATAATCGAAACATTTCCGCGCAATATAAAATTACATAAAAATCGCCAAGTTAATTTTATTGAGGTTTACTTTATTCGTGGCAGTAATAGCAGATAAAACACTTTAGGTTATAATAAAACTATTATTGAGTATATAAATAACCTATAATGTCGTAATATTATCTTTTATATTGCGTGAATATATGTGTTAACATCAATAAAATATATTTTTCAATATAATATTTTATACCCCCATTGTTTCGCTATAGAGCGCAACTAAAACCCTTGGACACGGCCTCGAGAACGTTTCTGAACATGACTGTTGGATAAATTATAAAATATAAATAAGACATTAAACAATGAAATAAGATCTAAAGACTATCTAAGTACTAAACGATCGGTGATGTTGACGAATTTTCCTTGTGGCAATCTATAATCACGACCAGTTTATTTCTAGCAGTGTAATGAATAGGTTGAGATAATAACAAAGAACATAAACCATTACGCATATTAAAACAATTGGGCAGCTTTATGAAGGATACAATAATTTATTTTCCACAATGTAAATCTAGCGAATTTTCGATTCCATGTATTATTATTATGCTCGCGAAGTGTCATACATTTTTCATAGTAGTAAATGAGCATTTTTCATATTTTTACGATCTTTGGATCAATTTGAAGTACATTTGTTTTTCTGATATAAATATGTCACATAATCAATGATTGTTATAGTATAATAGTAAATTTAATGTTAGTGTTGCTTATGGTTAACCACGATTAGTTAAGTAATTTTTTTTTATTTTGTTTACTTATTTAAAATCGTTATTGCTGCACCTACAAAGAGAGAATACAAAATGTCGACTCTATACCTTTTAGTATTTGCTACTAGTAAACCGTTGTTACAAAGTGAAACAAAAATTTAATATTTTTTTTAATTTTTTACAATTAAAATATTTTAGAAATTTTGTTACGATATAGAATTTTCTTTTATTTTACTACAATAATCTCAGTTCACCGATGCTTAGAAATGTCTTGTCATCTTGAAATTAGTTTGTTTATCATTACTCGAAGAAAACTATCCAATTTTACATAAAATTTAAGCAAAACAATGAGATTATTATATATAACCTTTGTGGCAATCTTTAGCTTTCATAAAGCTATGTTCGTAACGTGCCTAAACGAAACTTCAAAAATTTTCCAAACGTGACAAGCTTGAGCAAGCAACCTGTCCTCATTACTTCTTTTACGTAATGTTTAAAAATTATGATTATGTAATGGCAAGAAGTAAGAGTACGCATTGAAATGCATCTCCAGGAACGGTTACTTTAAATACCTTAAAAGGCTACGCAATAAAAATCAATACAAACATATATTAATTAATTATAGATTACAACAAGAGACAATGTTTACTTTAAAAATATTTTTTTCTTTTTATTAATATAAGAATTACCGTAATAGTTGTTTTTTTGCAATTCTAGAACAGTTTTCGTGAGACGGCATATTTAAAACAAAAAAAATACCAGAATTAAATTATTTAATTTTTAACGCCGTAAGGAGTAATTTATATGTTTATTTTATAAACTGTAACAAGATAGGGTACTGAATCAAGCGCTTTAAATTAAATTCCCATGGTCGTCGGGTTACTTAGCTATGAGGTCAAATTGCAGACAGGCTTCGAGTGTAAAAAGTTGATTAAAAACTGTCGTGACTCTAACGAATTAGATAAGTTCTGACAGAGGTTATAAAACGACCTCGGTTTACGCACTGATTTACGCAGAGAAGTTTATCATATAAGTTTCAAAAAGTTAATACAAGTACTTCTGTTCTTTTAACTTTTTTTGTGAATAAGAACAAAAACGTTTACTTGATTACTTTTTATTAAGTATATTCCGCAACAAATGGTACAGAAAATAAGTACCAATGGATATAGATATCAGCCAAATCATAAACTGAAGTCGATATTCTTCGAAAAGCTCCGACCACATACTTTCTACAGAGGCGACGAAGGCTGGAGTAATATTTTGTTACACGCGTTAAACGAACTTTAAACATAATGGCCGGTGTCGGATTTCGGAACAGCAAAAAAAATATTCATGTACTTTTTTTTCTGTTCGCGAATAAAACCCGTTCATACTTACTTTCACGAATATGCCATTTTTTTGTTCTTTACAAAAACTTTATAACGATAAATATAAAACTACCTATATATATAAAATTCAGTCTTTACTAATTCACTGATTGACTGACCTATATATTAACTTACAGCCTACACCACTGGTCTTGAAACGAGCGAGTGGCGATAGCTAGTTCAATATAAAACTGTTTACAAATAATCACTTCGATAAATTGTTATATATAAAGTCATTTAAATATTCACAGGTCTGCAGAGAAATGTAAAAGACTTTCTTCGCGCTTCGAGTGCTTTTATCGACGTTCAATACCAACATAAAACAAATATGTGCGACATCTTTTTTCGAGTCGACAACTTAGCGGTTTACGAGATAGTACGTTTCATGTACATTCGCGGATCTGGTTGCAAAAACTGGTCACTGGCAACCCAGCAAGCATCACTACAAATACACATGTTATAACTTTCACCAGGAACATTTCTAATCAATCACATATCAGCGTGTTTAACGTTTGACAGCTCATACCTTGAATTGCTATCAAAAATTACATAATTTTGCGTCTAACATTGATTATATTTATATATAAACTAGTATGTACGTATAATATCGATAGATTTTTATCATAATGGAATTTAGTATTATTTAGTACTATAATCTTATAATAAAGTAAAACTTTATGGCAGAGATTCCCAAAGTGGTCTATATCGACCTCTATGGGTCTATGACAATCTGCAAGGGGTCTACGTCAGCGAAAAAAATTTGGGGGTCCATGAAATGAAAATGGGGTCCACGATAGTGGATCTCAACACATACACTGATAGTACCTATTTACTTACATCATACTATCGTATAATATCAAAACATATACATTATTTGTAAAAGTACCTATGAAGTAGAAAATTTATTTTATGTTTATAAAATTGTGAAAAATTTGTGTAGGATGTTGGTATTCGCTTTGTGGTCGCAAAACATTGAACTTGTAAAAACCTGAGAGTCGCAGTCTCATAACTTTGCTATCTTGCACTGACTTGTTCAATTCGTCACTCTATAAATACAATAGTGGGACAAATACGTTTATTCGTTTCCTGAATCTTGAAAAGGAAAGTGCTAAGAAAATATTTTAAAATATAAAAAATTTAAAAAAAAACAATTAAAGTGATCAGTTTTATTTTGTTTGAGAGTGATGGAGAAAATACATTATTTTTTTATTAAATTTTAGTTTTGTACTCATAGCTAGCAAAGATAGATAAATTACGCCAATCATGACTTTAGTTATTAGTAGTTTAATATTCAATCATGCAAATTTACACGAGTACTCCTCAATAGTTTATTTTTGAAAGTTTTAGCAATCGGTATTATAATTACAGTGCAATCTCCGTAATTCGACCTAATTGTTGCAAGAAAATGTTCGAATTATGGAATGTTTTTGGAAAAATCAGAAATTATTTTTAATGTACAGCTGCTGGATTTTCTATCTTATTTAAATAATTTAAATTCAAATAATAAATGTAGAAATTAACTTGTGTTTTTACTTTAAGTTTTTTAACACTAAACTTCACTACAGTTAGAAATTTACAGGAAATCAATATCAGGTAAGTAGTGGGGGTCTACTCAACAGAGAAAAACATGGCAAGGAGTCTACGACGCTAAAAAGTTTGGGGAACTCTGCTTTAGAGGATAATGTGGAGCACTGGAGGGATCGGCCCTATCACACTTAGTATAAAAAAATATATTGTGAAAAATGTCGCAATAGTAACAATAATGAAGTAAACTATATAACAGATATTATATAAAATAAAGAATACAACGTAGTTTTTGGGTAATGACTGTTGTATGTAGCACATGGGAGACATGGATGTATACGAGGTGCGAATGTAAAATAGCTTGTCATCAATTATTCATGACCCCGCCATACTTCAATGAAAGTGTTTACACTCGTGTTGATAACGTTGACATTGACACCGTCATTAACGTTCGTATAAATTAAGATGACAGCCGAACCTGCCGGCATATCCGCGGCATTTAACCACTATTCATGATTTAACTATTAATCATATTAAAAACATATTTTCTTATAGCTACCGTATTCGTCCCAAGAGTTGATCTTCTCCACCAAGGGCATGAAAGGGTAAACGTTGTTGGGACTACAGTAGTGTGCGAAGGTTTTACATACATTACCGGTACAGTAAGAGGCGGAAGGATACTAAATGCACGATTTCCCCAGTAAAAAATAATATTAGCGCACAAATTTTGTACATAAAGTAATCTTACTGCTTCTTGTATATTCGCGCACCTCATTTAATTAAATAGTTGAGAAATAAACTAAACCTGGATGATTGAACGAAATAAATTTTGAGTCTTCTACTATAAACCAAAAGGTTATAAGAAATTTTCCGAAAAATCCTACATTTTATGCGTTCATATTTATTAACTCGTGAATTGGTTCATTGCAGCCGTCAATCTTACCTTGAATTTTAATTGTTTTTGGTGATTGATAAGGAAACAGCCGACTAAACAAGGAAGTATTTTTTGTTGATAGTGCATACAGTAACGTCTAACGAACTATATAATAAAATGAAACATTATTCAAAATCATCTTTGCTGTTTAAGCAATAGTGAATAATTTTTATCTATATAACATACTTAATAGATAGTAAGTGCTGGTGCGTGTGGTTTTCATTTAAATTATTTTTTTTTTCGTAAATTACAATATGTAAAACCAGTGAACACAATTTTCTAAGTTATAGTTAAATGATGTCAGACTCGTTAAGTACGACCACCTTATCAGCAAGTACTGATAAATACCCGACAGTTCCAACATCAACAAACACGAAAGCTATCGCACCAACGGTCACTTCCAGTCCGCGATTACGCTGAAGACTTGTCTCACGTCAGATTGTTTAAACTCAAGGAGACGTGTGCGGCTAAGGCGCGATCTTGATATAAATTTCACACCAATCTTTCATCCAGATTATTTACGAAGGATTAAATTACTGATCTAGATACTTTAGAAAGCTGATGCCTAAATATGAGCAAACGTTTGTGTTACGGTTTCCAATTTGAAACGAGCTAAAAGGGTGCATCAATTATAAACCGCAGATTGTAGTACTAACACCTTAAGACAACTGCGATGCAAATATGTTACTTTTTTAAAATCCATTACTAGTGAGCAAAATTTTAATAAAGCTTTCAAGTATGTAGTAAAAGTGGATCTAGTCTTGGTAAATTAATTAGAAATGTTAACCGCTAGAGCTTTCAAAGCTTTTATAGCCTGAATGATGACGCACACAGCATTAGAAAATAATCCAAAGTCGTGGACGTGCATGGAGCCAGTATCCGTTATTCTGTACAATTTAATAGATTATATTGATTAATATATTTTCATTGTAATATCAATGTGAGCACATCAGTTATGTAATCTTCCAATTTTTCTATAACTAACGAAACGAATTAATATTTGTGTTTGATTACTACAAAGTTTGAGTGAGAAGCACCAATTGTAATTATTTTCCTTTGTT
Source organism: Pharmacophagus antenor (assembly GCA_018245475.1). Classification (NCBI taxonomy): domain Eukaryota; kingdom Metazoa; phylum Arthropoda; class Insecta; order Lepidoptera; family Papilionidae; genus Pharmacophagus; species Pharmacophagus antenor. The sequence goes on from DWQX01000650.1 coordinate 15,527, forward strand.
ACGATTATTCAAAATACATAGGCAATTATTTATTCTATTGTCTATTAAAATTATAATTACAGAGCCATCGTTCTTACTGTATCCATTTGTCTAAAGTTACTTTATTAACGGAAACACCGAATGACATTCCAGCATTCTCGGTATTTTTATAAGATATCTAAGAACAAAAGAAGAAAGTTAACATGCCATGATTCTTGGACGAAAAGCAGTAATAATTTTTCATATTGAGGTGATTAGGTAGTTATCGAATACTTTTCATCCTTCAAAATAATAAGTCGTCAAAATAATGTTTTAATACACAAACTTACAAGCATCTTTACCTACATTTTTTTGTACAATCAAAAGATACATTTTATAAATAAAACACAAAACAAAATAACTTTACAGAAGATTTGAAAATAGCATAGTGAGCAAATTTAGCTTTAATAATGTTCCACGTTAGATTCTCAAGAAATGCTGCTTTGTTAGGTTAATGTGCATCGTCTTTTGCAGGTGTCTGCACACCTTGAGCTACCCAATACAGGAGGATCGAAAAAGGACAAAAAGCAACGGGTAGCGTCCATTCGAGCGTACAGCTGTTGCTTTTTAAACTGGTTTCTTACGAAAAGATTGCAATGAAACTAAAGGACTTATAGATCGGATCATGTATATGTAACAAAATAAGGGAAACCTCCATCTAGATTATTATTTATGTATAAAGACAGATTCTTTACAATACTGGACTAGGTAAAGTATTTTTAACTATAATTTCATTCACATCTACTTACTACTTTTGCAAAACTGAAAATATCATAGTTATAAGAAACGTAGTATAAATAAATTACTTAGAAAACTGTGTGTCATATCATTCTTATATAAAAATGAACATTGATATAGAAAAATAGGCTCAAAAGTTAAAACTAACTTCGAACGACGCGTTTTTCGTTCAGTGTTTGAATGCTGTAGTATCATAGCTAATTACACTGGCTTCACGTAATTTACCAGGTAACCAATTTAGCTGTAAGCGTTTCAACGTCCTTGAGAAATATTTCGGCATGAAGCCAGTTTTTGTCGGCGACTTGAACGAACTAAATGGGAATTTTGAATCATTCGATAAACTCATTCATTAAAACCATACAACGTACATATCTGGTTTTAATGGATTGGTCATTTTACTTGTCCTATAACAAAAATTAAGTAAAATATTAAAATTATATAAATTATTTTCGGATTGTAACTTTGGATGTTAATCCACTTAAATAATCGATTCAAATTACAAGCTAATAATAAAGATTCTGCAATTTTACTAAACGCGTATTAAACTAATTGTATGTTCTTTAAAATATTAACAAATTACCGCTTACCGAGTTGAATTTACAAATTTAAAAGTACTATATGAAAGGACACTAGCAGAAAAGTAATTTCAATTTAGAGTCTCATATTCAAACGTAAACAATTTAAATTTTTCTAACAAAAAATAAACAACAACGATCCATTATAAAATGTTTGTATGAACAAAATCATAACTATAAAAAAATCACGGTCATTTTTTACCAACGACCTCTAGTAGTGATACACAAAGCGATCTCTTATTCACTGATCACGCGAATGTTTAATAAAAGATTGAGTAATTACATGACCTCAAGCTCATTCTTTATTGCGTTAAAGCAGAGTTCAAAATCCAGCAAAAAATTGCGGCTTAAGGCAATGACATTTTTGTAGGTTTTAAAGTTAAGCTGGTAATTACTTTAACTGTATAAGGAAAAGTGGACTTTAAAATGTTGATAATAAAGTAGTTTTAATAAGTAATTTGTATGAAACAACCTTAGCATAAAAACATTAAAATTAGATTACAGGCAGCAGCTTTCTGAAACGTCTTGCAAAAAATAAACAATGAGGGAGTAATCAACGATTAATTAAAAAAGATAATTGATATTAAATGAACCGATGTAATATGCTACGTTAGATAATTTGTATTGTTCCAATATTTAATTGCAACGTCTGATTTTTATCGAAACGATCCTACGTAAAGTTTTGTAAAAGCAGCGGCTATAACTAATATAACGTTGTAATATTTTTTTCCTCAATGTTGTAAGCACTAATAAAGAAGACTTGAATCTAAAAATAATAAATAGGAAGTAAAACATTTTCACTCAATTAAATTTGGAGATATACATTAAGTGTATCATTTATATTTCTACTGATGGTAAATAGCTATTGCCGGAGACTGTTCAGATGTGTACCATAGTATTGCCTTTTTCGATCACCAAGCAGAAGTGAGCAAGATTTCATAGGCCCTATAGCGAGTGATATTATAGGGAAAGTTCGATTTAGTCTCATGTCTTAAGACAACGCAACATGAATTGTAACTATGTAAATAATGACAGGTCCGTTAGTGTAATGATAGTAACATTGCCTTTTACACTATAGGTTGCGGGTTCGATTCAGGACAAACATTCATTTAAGTATTCATTTGAAATATGTACTATGTATATCAGTCTCTGTTCTGAGAACCCATACTGGTGCTTCTTAGCTACCTATCTTTGATTAGAGCACTATGTGCAAAAATGTCCCAGATATTTATTTATTTATAAATATAGCCTCAATGAGTTGGATTAGTACAGGGGCGCGCCTACAGTGCAAGCCCGAGCACGTATATATGTAACGTACTATACGTATACGTAAAAAAATATTAATACATAACGTTCTTTTTTCGTTTTCTGATCTTTATATTATGTATGAATTATTAATTTTAGTGCACCATACTGCTTAAATAGGATATGCCGGACTCAGGCTTGTATTGGAGTACCGCTACTGGATTGGTGAATAACTTACTATCACGATCCAACAACGAACATCCTTATTCGTCTCGTCTTTTTGTAAGAAAAGAAATCATCTTCCACCATTTGTAAAACATCGTGGTGTAAATGGAAAGTATGAATAACTCTTGATGTGCAGGCACATAAAGTATAGGTAAATAAATGATGTATTTACACAACAAACAATATTCCCGAATTCAAAATTTAAAAGCTTGTTACATACTAAGTGAAGCATTAGAAAGTCAGTTCAAAATGCTTTATCGTAGATATCAATCTGCACACGAAGAACAATGCAGTATCAAGATTTTCACTTAGACTTTCACAACACCACAATGTCACCCACCACAAAGTGATTCAATAGTCACAAAGTCTCACGCTCTGACCGCTGCCTCTTTATTCAATAATATTACAAAATTATCTTTGCGATGTTAATTTATCTTTTTTATGATATTTATATAAAATCGAAACACGTACTTTAGCCTTCCAAAACCTAATACACTATAGTTGAACTAATAATAACAATGTTTCCTTTTAATTAAACAAAAATTAATTTGTCAATTTCCGCTTAATCTAATCGTAAGTATTACAAATAAATTATAATCTCAACGTGTTTCACCACTACTCATGCAATCTTTACATGTTAAGGGATTGACAGCAGGACGTCGAACACGTAGTATTTATTATTAATAAAAGCGGCAATTAGCAAATTAATTTTCTCTTTTATAAAGTTTTTTTAACATTACATTGACTAGTGCCTGACCACGATCCCACCTGATGGTAAGTGGAGATCTAGTCTTTGATGGTACACCGCAAGTCTATATTGAGCCTATTCACTCTTCCCTTGAAAATCCCAAGTCATATCTGGACGGAAAAACAAACTATGGCAGGCTATTCCAAACCTTTGCTGTTAGCAATAAAAACAGATAAAGCAAATCGCCGTGTCGTCGTGACTTCTGATGGTAAAAAGGCTATGGTGGTATAAAATCGTGCAATTCCTACGCCAAATATCATGAATTTAAAGTAAAGTGTTAGGTATTTATTGAGTGAAAAACGAACCTCGATTTGCATTAATTTTTATAGATGTTTCTAGATTTTGTTATATGTACGATAATCCATGTAAATGAGCAGATATTATGTAATACTAATTTATCTACATACACTTACTTTGGGAATCAATATGCAGCCATACAAAATATATTACATCCCTTTATGACGACTGTACATTCGTCAGAATTCAACCACCGTAAAATGTTCAGTTCAGCTGCTATAAGCTCGAACTATTGTGATATATGGTATATTCAAAACATGAAACGACATGTTATATACATGTCGTTTCATCATCACCGACTAAGTAAGAACAGAAAATTATGGTTTACATCAAAGTACATTAGCCGCAACACTAATTGCAGTTAATACTTAATAGTTGGATGTCGAGTTGATATTAAACGCAGATTACACAGAGCTAAACAGTGTTATGTTACACGTTACCCAATATTATCGTAATGATGTTACTCATTTGTCTCATTTAAAGAATTAGAGAAGACCTATTTATAGAAATTTATAAAGAACGGAAAATTATGTATATTTAAACTGGTTAGTAATTTCATCGAATAGGATAAACTGCAACAGTGTGACTGTTCCATAGTGTCTAACATGCCAATAGATTTAGTTTTGTGTATCGAGATCAACTTTCTCTACTTTGAATTACTAATCAACAAATATGAAAAGAATGTTAATTAACACAGGCCACACTAGTTAATTACTACAAGAATTAAAATAGTTCCGTAGACTGTCTTATTAAAATATGAAGTTAAAATTACTTAAAACCAATGCTAATTTTATACCTTCAGTATTTTTTAAATTGATGATTTTAAAAGTACTTGAGGAATACGTAATAAAATTTAAATAGCATAGGATTTGATAACAGATGATTTACCATAATTCCAACATTACGTAAAATGTTAACTTATGCGTAAACAGCGATAGATGAATTGCCGATGATAGCAGTAATTTCTCAATCTTTAATTGGGAGCTTGTGCTAAATGGACGCAATATGAATATGTTGTTATAAAACGAAAAGTTTGCAATTATATGGGGCCGATTAGCTTTCTTAAACATTATATGAAAATTGGGTTGAGACAAACAACACCATTTTGACAAAATGCCAAAGTAAAATAGGAGCGTAATACTACTTATTTTTGTTAATAAACCGCCAGTAATGACGACTACCGCCGAAACAAAAATAGTTTTTCTCGTCAATAACTTCGTCGTAACTGATGTAAATTTATTTGCAATCACTAATTTTAAAGACAGTGTAAAACAAACAGTCATGACGTGAAGAGAATCAACGCGGAAACCTTTCACATCGGTAAGCGACGATTATCAATCCATCATTAGAAAAGATTTATTAGTGATCAATCAGTTTAAGTCAACACATGTTTTTGATGTGACTGAATTTATAGTGAAAGTGAGATATGAATGGATAATAAGAAGTGCTTCAGAGATCATGTTGTACCTGCGTAATCAATCATACAGCTTATTAGCAAAGGAGCGGCATCATGTTAAGTAAAAACATAATGATAAGGAAAATCAAATAACTACATTGAACGAATTCTGAGCAAATAAGAAAGGAATACTCATAATCCAAATCGAGCAATTTTTAAGCTGTGCTTATATACACATGTAAAATTAAGTATATGTTTAGATAAATAACGCGACAGATCCATCTCTTAAACCACAATGTGGTTTAGTTAAAATGTTTCCACATACAATAAATTTAGAGGACGTTGTGCCTTTATGAATTGTAAACTGTGTTATTACAGTCATTAGTCATTAAAACCTCGACGCCGGCTTTCTTCGTCGATTGTACTCAGTTGTAAACAAAGCGCTTTCCAGCGTAGTGCCTGGTGGAACAATGATAGATCACCGAGTCGTACGGATTAAGTTGTCGTCACTTTGTCGGTTCGTATCACGTGTCAAGGAGACTTATTGGCCGTGTTGTGACATCGGTTACATTCGATTTAGCTTTAACGTTATTATTTCGATAAGGGCACTGTGGCAACTACCGATTATTGCTATTGATCTGACTTTGGTTTGTGTAACACATACTTATTATAAAACAAAATAGTTTGTTACGTGCTTATTGAACAGATTACATTATTGGTAACTGGCACTTGACCCACATTGTGTTAATTAGACTGTATATTACATCAGTGATTGAAATATTACGATTTAGTGTGAAGAAAATTCAATGTTTTCGATAGAAGACCTATCGTTCTCCTCCTCTTCTGATGAATCTGAAAGTACAAATGTGATTTTCAAAGGTTGTTATAAAGAATTACTTAGATCTTAAATTGCTTTTAATTACGTGGAAAACACACGATATCTAAGACGCATAAGATGTCGTAATAAATAAATTACGTTATTTTACCATGCAACTAAGGATCAAAACAGTTCAAAATAACGATTAATTACCTCTCGTTAAAGGCGTGTCAATATTTTTTCCGCTTTTAACTTATGTGACATAAGACGAAAGGTCACTCGGACTTTGTGCTTTATGATAATGGCCCGATGGCAATTTGTGTCCAACTTTCGCTCGAAGAAAACACGGGCAATGTGTAACTTTCGAATGTCATAATGAGGGATGTCTTTACGACTGTGTGAGCAAATGAACCGTGAATACTTAAAATAAATTCTAATACAAGGTTAGCGCATTATGAAACGTTATGTGAAATGCATGAAATTTAGTATGCAGTTTCGCATTGTACGGAAACAGTGCATTAACACTAACTACAATATTTGACCGAGGATCATTGTGTCAACCTATTGTTAATATCTTTAATACAGTTTGAATAAATAATATTTTTAATACTGAATATCGTAAATTATTAAATTATGATTTGGAAGATTTTTTACATTAATTCCTAACATTGTTTAGAATTAAGTTAACTTAATTTTAGGAGTAAATATTGCCACATTACCATTAATTTTTAATTACAATTTTTTTGTTAAAACTGTTCTAAAATAAAATTTTAAGGTTTCTAATTCTTGTCTTAGTCACTTAACCAGACTGACTTAGTCACTGACTCAACTTAGCGTCATAGACTAAAATAGTCCCATACCCACCGCGGACTACTGCCAACAAAACTAAACCGCATCTTAAGCGAAGCCCGTCATAATGTAAAAAAAACTATCTGGAACATCCACCGACCTTGAGCCTCTTATGGAGTAGTCAACTCGCAAGCTACTGTAATTTATAGATCGCCCTAGTTTTCAAACAAAACATCATCGGACAATGGCCGAAGGTAGCGTTATTATTGGAGAGATTTGTTTGAATGTTATGTATTGATAAGTTTCATTTATCCAATATCCATTTGCGTTTTTGAATAATACTTCGAAAAGAATATAGAATGTTCCAATGTATAAGTCAACTATATAAAAATACACCAAAAAAAGTTAAAAGAAAAGCAATAAGGGTGTGATAAGAATTGTTCCTAGTTTAATATAAACATTCTTATATAACCTAACCGTTACTGTAATGTTTTTCTTTTAGATACAAATCACTAATAAAGTATAAACCGACTTTCAGCATAGGTGAAACCCGGTCGCAAATTGTCAGCTATTACGCATCCAGTGGTTAGGAGGTTGTAATAACAAATTCAACCGCGTTTATTACGTGGGGGAAAAAGTTTATTTTGAATTTACCATTATTTATCTATAGTTTTTTAAGCAAAGGTTGCATAACGATTGTTTAAATAAATAAAAAAGACTTTTATTAAAAAAAAAGACAAATAAAAATAAATAAAAAATAAATTTTTTAAATAAAAATAAGACATTTATGTTAATAATTTCAAAACCTTCACGTTCATATAATTTAACTATCGATTGATTAACACTTCAATTAAACAAATATATGACTTTGAGAGTTTACTCCTTTTAATGTTTTTTTTTCTTATTAAATGTTCAAGCATCGCTAAATTGTATCTAAATTGTAAACAAATTCAACAATTTAAAAATATTTACAACGTTCTCCAAGAGTGACAGAGCGTATACATTATATAATTTAAATCGTAAATAAATGGTTCAATTTACTCCAATATACACTAACACTATATTAGTAGAAGATAATTTTATACTATACTTTGAACACTAATGAAACTTGACATTAAAGATTAAAGAGTCACTTACACCGCAAATGAAGCGAGTTTTAAAACTGTTATAGACGTGGAGACTATAAAAACATCCCATCAGTTAAACACGTGGTGTAAAATATAGAATTAGGTCAACAATCCGTGAGAGTTCCTAGCGTGATCACATAGCACTAAAACGTTCTTATATCATATTAAATAATTAACTTTCGCTATAAAAATAACAACTCCATTTAGTTTTTATTACCCGATACCAACGAGGAAGTTCTGAATTAGATGTATGTAGATATTTTTATTTTATTTATAACTATGTAATTGATTATCTACTTGTTATTGTAGGGATGATACTTATTTATTAAAAAATATTTACCCATTAACACGGTACTATTAAAATTAATACCTAGATAAATAGTCAATTAAGAAATTATTGTTTTAAATCTGTTATTTTTGTTAGAACTGTTATTTTTAAGTTTGATTTGTTAATGCTGATTAATGTTTTTTTTTTTAATGATTATTTAATTATGAAGGAATACGAATTACATGGAAACAAATTATTTTTTGGAGCGGTATAAAGTTCATATATTTCATTCAGTGATTGAATTGTACCATTTTAGACAATGACAGAAAAAGAAGAGAAGAGAATTTAAAAAATGTGGATAAACAGTGCAGTGATTATTTAGAAAAATTGTGTGTTAAATAGTCGTAAATTTACAAGTGAAAATATAAAAGTTTAATTTTTAATCAAACATTTATTCGAAAAATTCTTATTTCTCGCTACTGGCAGTTATTCGTTTAGTAAACTTAAGAATTTTTTAATGATAACGAATTAAGTATGTCTGTAATGACAATATATAAAGACAATAGTTCATCATTTTTCTTATTTTTTGTATAAAGCAATAATCAAGGCATTGAGATGGAGGAAAGTAATATTATGACAAAAATTAAAGAATAGAGTGGTGTTTTGACAAAATTTCCATAATTAATATTGTTTACCATATTTTCATATATAAAACTACCTTTTGTTCTAGAATAAAAACTATATTAATAAACCTTTTCAATTAATTAGTGATACTGTTTACGAAGTTAAGCATAATTATATAAAAAACAAAAACCATAACCAAAATAACTGATTAAAAAATAAACAATTCAAGTAATGTTACGAAAAAAAATCTTTGGAAAGCGTAAAAGTTGTAAATTAACGACCACCACCTATCACGTGAAGTTAACGAGCTTAATTATTTTGTTGAAATTATTTAAGGACAGTGCACGGGTGCGAGTCGTGGCTAAAGAACGTGCCTTTCTTTATTTATTTTTTTCAAAGCAGTCGATTCCACACAACTTATACATTCAGTTACGCAAAAGGAGCTTTCTCCGGGCACACATTTCGTGTGATGTAGTTAATAACTATTCAAATGCGATTTAAAATGTGACGAACGAAATCAATGTGCAATTAGCGGCGTGACAGCAAAATTACAAATAGTGTGGCCGCAGCGCGCTTGTCAGCCCCGCGACGAAGCCGGAGGCGAGCCTCACTGCACAAGTAATGGTGGTCCGCTTCCGTTTGATAGATGGTTAATAAACAAATTTCACGTTGTCCAAGTTTTATAATTACAAAAACACGTGTTCATCCCTCCGTTTATTACGGTTATACTTATGTAATATTATGTATTTAATAATGGGAAAAAATTACTAATTTCCGCTTCTTATAATCGCAAAAACTAAGATTAAATTACAATCACAGTGTTTCGCCACCACACGTTTCATCTTCCAGCACGACGGAGTATATCATGGAATTTCTCAAAGTAACGCACGGATAAATTATATATAGTATTATGCATCAAACACTCTACCAGTGAATAAGTTTGGAAAAATTTCACAATTCGAATTTTAAGAATAATTATTTTTCTTCTACTATTTCTACTTCTTGTTAGTCTTTAAAACACCTTGCCCAATGGCGGTACTCTTATACAATCCCAAAAATTAGGCATATCCCATTGAAGGGATATAGTACATTAAAATTAATGAATTATAATTGCTACAAAGTCAGAAAGATAGAAAAATCGCCTAGTATATTAATATTTTTCTATGTACATGCATAATATGTGCTGGCCTTGCCCTACAGGCACGCTCCTGATCTTGCCATAGATATTGTTAATGCTTTTATTCCGATATATGTGACAATTTTATTTATATTGTAATTATGAATTTACAATAATGATAAGAAGGATGTAAAACTGCCATCGAAATTAACAAAAAATTTCCCAGAGCTTTGCGTCAGGAACGGTTTGGATAAATTCTTAAAAACTTTTAATTACCTCTCTTAACTAAGATAAAGTCCCAAATATTACCTGAAAATTGAGAAATATAGAAATTAGTTATTTAGCAACAGAATATTATTATAAAATAAAATAATGTAAAAGAACTAAATAAAAAATACTGTATTACCAACGGTTTAAAGTGGCTCAGACAGACGAAATAGATGCGTCACACCCTAAAATTAGTGTGGCTGTTAACACTATGACGGTTCGGCGGCTCTTAGTAATAATATCATAGTTAATATCGCCAGATGTCATCCCACCCACTGATTGAGTCCAAGGATATGGGATTGACGTGCTGCCTTTAGATAAAGGCAAAATGGTCTCATTCATTTTTTATGTTGCATCTTATCCTTATGAAATATATACTGGTGCAAGACAAGTGAAAAATAAAATTAAAAATAGATTTTAGCATTCATATGTATTGTAGACAAACTAAAACCAGCGAGTTATAATTCATGTGTCAGCAAAAAGTCGTTGAAAACAAAATTTTTAGAGATATTTAAATATGTTACAGTGGAGGAACCAATGAATCCGCAATGGCACAGATGATCTCCACATAAAAAAAAACTTTGTTAAACCTAAGAGAGAAGTGTACTCGCCCAAAAAACTGGCTCTCATGTGTGTGATGTGATGCAAGCAAATGCAAATAATTAGCCACCTCGCCATTATATATACACAATGTTACGCAATATAACTAAAGTTTATTTATTAAAATTACTTCAGCAATTCATTCGTTCTCTTTCCATTTTCTCTACAATAAACATGTTATTTTTAGCGGGCGTCATGGAAATCGGGTCGATACATTCCCGCGAGACGTTATCGCGACGCGCTCAAGTACTGATATTTTAATCCCCGATATCGCGACGCTGATAAACGATACCGCAACGTATATTAAACAACAACTTTATTACTACACCATGCACTTAAACTTTGCTAATTTTACCGTGTTATTAATATCGATGCAGCATTGGATTTTTACGAAACTATCATATTTTGAGCTTCAATTTAAACTTAATTTTAAATATTGAAGTAAACTATTTATTATAAAAACCACAAAAGTTAAGCGTTGCGAAAGACTTCTAGCATTATCTACAGATAAAATGTTATATACGAACAAATATGTGGACTAAGCTTTTCACATAAAATTCCAAAAAATAAAGTTTACACTTGTGGTGCAATTAAATTTAGAGTCTATCGCCTCAGGGAATAGTTTCATTAAAATATGAACCCTTCCCCCTTTTCTTTCATTCCTCCATAGCATTGAAATTCCGAAAAATTATTACTAGTGAATACCTACCCATCACGAGAAACAGTTAATTCCATGTCTCTAGGACCAGCGAGGCTAGCGAGAGGCTACACTGACTTGATATATAGATCAGACAGTGAATCAGTCAGGACTTTTGTAGGTATAGATGTTTTTCTAAAGATGGATATATTGTTTCATTTGTTCACCACATCCGATACTTACCGCATACACGCGATAAGGTTTTATTTAAAGTTTGTATTCTTTTAACGCTTGCTTTATGACAATTGAATGACCAAATCTTAATTTTATAGTTTAATTATGGCAACCAGCTTCCCGTACTCAAATTACTATCCATAATATCTGATGTTACATCGAAAGTTAGATTAATTACAGCGCAAATGAATAATTCATTTATTGACCTATACAAGTAACCGAGAAGTAGTTTGTCGGTAGTAGAGGTTACTAGGCAATAGAGATGCATGAACAATTACTGCTTTACTGCATTCATCAGAAGAAGCGACGTCGTTATTTTTTTTAATTGAACGTTAGTAGCAGTTAATAACGTGGTATAGTGATCGATGGACTGTTAACGACTAAGTTAACTACAACTCAATTACGGAACCATTCGAATCTTTTGGAAACGGGTTGAATGTAAATCGTGTATGACCTAAAGGCTTGTGATATAAAGTCATTTTATGTCACTATTAGAAAACGTTTTCTCTTATGCTTTTTATCTGTCTGCAGTTTAGTTTCATGGTTCTTTCTATAGCTAAACTTATTTTCAAATTTTCCTTTAAAGCGTTTAATCAAATTAAAGCTTTATTTAATCGGTTCTTTTAATTATATAAGTAAGTCCATAATGGTAAAGCACTCTGAACTAGAATAAACCATCAAGTTTTAAAGGTTCTCACGTCTTATTTGTATGGGAACACAAATGCCGGATTTATGTATTACTATTTCTACGAGCCAGTTGTATGTGAACATTACCGTGTTCCGGTCTGAAGAGCGATCTAGCCAGTGTAATTACTGGGCTAACGAGTCGTAACATAATGCGTCCCGATCTAAAGTGCGCGTTGTGGTACCGTACAGGTATATAATAGTACTAACAAAAGAGTGGAGTATTATCGTTCGGTTTTTGTGTGTTTGGATAAATTTTAGAAAAATAAATCGAAAAATTCTTTTCAAGCGTTCGTTCGTGTGATGTTTTACAAATGTTTTCATAAATATTTTATTTCGTAAATTAAAACATTTTAAAGAAATCTGTGCGTCTTGCTAAAATTTCTATTAAAAAAATGAAATATGAATTTAATTCTACATGTACCTCTTTTTCAATTTTCGTTGCGCCTTCCTTAAGCGTTAACTATCTCGTGGTTTGACTGGCTGAAAAGGCTATGTAATAATAAATCAAGTATTCATTCATTGTTAATAGCACAAAAATGAAATTAAAATAATATAAATTTTAAGGATTGTTTATGATTGTCGCGAACAAATATGAGTATGAGGTTCATGTTAATATTTGCTTACATTAGAAATATTGTTATGTGGTATTTACTAAATCACAGTGACGCAATATTGTCCGGTCGAACCGTGTTGTATTGGCAACATGTGCTAAGTCACGTAAGCACTGAATATGTTTAATTGCAAGCAATGCGATAAAAATGACATTCAATTCCTTATATCCGTTTTGATATATTTTTTTTATATATTTTAATAAAATGAAAATTATATTTATTGCCATATAAAAGAAAAACGTAAAAGTTAAAACATGTCTATAAATATGTTATTGTGGTTCAGTTATTGCTGGCATGAGGCAGTGTCCCGCCCCACGCCATGCTGGTTTTTAGCCACTCCATATCCCTAGCTGTGATGCAGGAATCTTAGGAGAGTGTCACCACAGAGTAGGCCTTATCGCTACGATCTACAGTTTATGTAAATTATCTATAAAGATGTCTACTATGTCTTACAATTGTCAGGGAAGTGATGGTAGTAATTACTATTTATAGTAATAAAAACAAAGATAAACAATGTGATTGAAAATCGGTAAATAAATTTAACCAAAAATATCTTTATTTTTGATTTTTTAATGTGTATTAAGTTATTAAAATTTTAATTTAAAATGATGTAAAAGTGAACTAAGCAGTAAATTACATAAAAACGTTTTTAAATGGAATACAGTAAAATATTCTTCGCTTGCACTTAATTTAAAGTATAGATTGGCTAAATACTCTAATCCTCTAAGTAAAATGTGTATTTCTACAGTAACTATAACCTATTTTAAACTAGCGTAATTACTATAATGATTATTTTAAATCTCTTATTATATAAATCCTGGGCTTTAGAAACATTTATTATATTTTGTGCGCATTTATTAATTCTATTTCTGTAAAAAAACCTCGAGCCGTTATTATTGTTTATGGACGTCTCTAGCACCAAACCCGGCACCACACTAGCATAAACTCGGACATAGTTCATGGTTTACAATGAAGTATAAAATAACAATGTCTCAAGCAGTCTTCATTTAGCCACAACTTTCAAGAAACCGTTACCTTGTTTATTTTGCTCTTTCAATAAACATAACAAAATTTGGAATAAAGTTATACGTATAGTGTTTTAAATTTTATTGCATTTGTTTCCTTAAGTTATGGTAATAATCATACAAGTTTTTATATCTGTTCAATAGTGAGTTGTTAAAGATGAAAGACTGTCGCCTACTTTTATATGAAAAACAGGTACGAAGAGAAATTCTTAAGTATCTGTCTGTCTAAGATATCGATCACGAATTCTAGATACGGTTGACAATATCGGCGATGAGGTATGTCCAGCGCGGTAGACAAGGGGAAGAGTTACACAACCGACATACCGGCAGATTATAAATAAAACCGGCAATAGGTCGCTGTCTCGTCATGTTAGTATGATAAGGACAAGGATGCAACGTTTTCAGTTCATGACATACGTCGTGTGATCAACTGACAATCTTGCATTGAGGAATGTATGAAACCAATTAAAATCAATGACATCATTGTAAAAACAAGTAAAAAAACCCTCTCCAAGTCTTGTCAATCCGCACTCTGATATTAAACTGTTATCGTATCGAGTTTGCCGCTTAATGAATATCAAATTTTAAGAATTTCCATTATCGATAAGAAATTGCAAAACATTCATATTCCTATTCCGTTTCTTTGTCCACATTTGATTAGTGACGTTGGAAATATTTATTGATCAGGAATTTTTAAATAGACACGTTTGTGATAAAACACGAAAGCTTCACTATTTATGGAACTAAATAAATATGGACTATCAAAATATTTCATTTTTAATTCATCTAATACTTATGTAATATGTGTGGTTGTTGTTTAATACAAATGATGGCGTTTATAATGAAAATAAACTTGGTAAAGATTACAATCGAGTATTTATACCTTACATTCACCACGTTCAGCTGTTTTTCTTTTCATACGAAAAATATGCAAGGCGACCAAACTAGGGACTAGTTTGGTCGCCTTGTATCGTAGTGATACAAAATGAAATTGTGTCCACCAATTCAAAATTCATTATATTTCTTTTAACATGAATACCTTTCAAAGAATTGCTGCGGGCTGCTCTGCAATGTGAATGGACCACATTCTATGACGTTGCTGCCCCCGCATTTCTCCAATCTAGGTTATATTTTATTTTATTGATTTAAAGCATGCGTTACTTTCAGTCGTTAAATGCGGGACAAAGATTACGTTGACGATAAGAAAATAACGTAAGAAATATTTTTAAATGTACCATTTTACATTATTTATATTGTTTAATGGAGTTGAATAAGTAATAGGTAAGTCATAATATTGTCGTATCTGGACAGTTACAATGATATACGATAGTGCCGTACAAACTAAAATGTTTATTTAATTGACGAAAAAACAATTTAGGCTAGACACATTATTATATATGTCGCGAAGATTTTACTCTTAATTTGTTAATATCGTACCTAAATCATATTTTATGAATTAATGGGCAAAATATAAATAAACTTTCATCGCTACAGGCGAGGATAGAAATTAAACTTTAGCTATAAGATCGCAAGAGTAATACAATCGTCAAGACACTATGGCGTTTCGATATAATCGTTCAGTCACTTTCTAACCCTTAATTGTACATGTAAAGGTTTCTTATAATTAAATTATGATTTAAAAAAAGAAGAAATCGTCTTTCAATACAATTAAGTTAAACTGTGAATGGTTGCGTAACATTACAAATTGTTTATTAATATACAATGAGGCGCTCGTGTCAAAAATAGAAATAGCAGCATACTGCTGATGCGGAAACCGGGTCAGTTATTATCGTGGCAAGTGCATTTTCATATTTAAATGTATCAGTAAGTGGGAACGAGACGCTGTGTGCGGCATGTGCTCGCAAGATGCGATTGTATAGCGTCACCATATGCTGTTCATATTGTAACTAACATGTATCGTTGTCTTTGTTTACTCGTCAGTCAGTTTATCTACGTTTCATCTTTCTACTGACTAATGTAAATAGATATTTTTATAAAATGTAACTCGGGAAGTATGAAAACTGATAAAACTGCTATTACATAATTATTGCTAACATATATAGGTATATTTTTATACGAAAGTCAAAGCTTTATTTGTACAGTAGAATCTATGATTTCTATGGAAACCATATTTTAAAAAATACAACAAGCGGTACAAAAAAACACGACAAAAAAAAAACTAAAACGTAAATGAACACTATTTCAGCCAGACGATCGAAGGATGTAAGCTACGACATTTTGTTATTCATTGTATTCATTAAAAATATACTCCGCTAAGAAATCGGAAGAACTTGTCCGTAATAAATGTCTCCAATAGTTTCCTCGAAAGGAAACCGACGCCATTAGCGTTTCCTCCGAGTTCGCCGCGTTGAAACGCTGCACCGAACTTACGTCATACGGAAATATTAAAAATCGTCCTTTGATGTAGCGAAAGATGCAGATGATAAATATCCAGGTACATAGCTGTATTAAATAGTAGAAATCGCCAACTTAATGTTTTAATGTATCGGATGGCTATTGACAGTTTTAATGCAATGTCCTTCCTAATAATTTTATTCTAAGTATAAAGAATTCTAAATATGTACAGTAATACGTATAGTAAAATGTACAAAAAAATATTTATGGAGGAATAATTTTCATAAGCAGGAATACGGGACATTAATATGTACTTGATGCTTTGTTCAATTGTAGACTGTTGTCATTATTTCCCACGATAACTTTTATTTTGTTCATCAATTTCAGTTCAAGCGTGCGATATTGAAATTTCCTAATATTACAACCTAAACACTTTTGTCTTGTACATAAAATTTTTCAATATGTAAAATAGTAAAAAAAAATCTAAATATATAGCCACTAACAATTTACAGTAACATTCTTAGATTCAGTCCATTCTTAAAAAAAAAACATGTGGACATTTTAAGCCGTTTCAATTTTTCAGTACTCGTCTATCTCAATAGATAATAATCCATAACCGTAATGGAACAGAACATAAAGGTTTGTTATTAATGAGAATTAACTTAAGGAACATCTACATTAACACCGACCAGTAAGGGCGACCACTGTTTCTTTGTGATTAACGTCAATAATACAGCTTATACTCGAACAAGAACAAAGAACACTCTAGAGCTTTCTAATTACTTCAAACGTCTACACAGTACACGCCTGTGTCAAATCTTTTTTCCAAGTTTTACTTAAAAGCTCTATCGTCATAGTTTTAAAGAAGGAAATCGAACTGTATTTAGTCGGGCACATCTTTCTTTTCATCACATCGTTAGCTTATTTAATGAAACTGTTCTTTACGATACAGTTCAAATGACAAGGCTGAAAAGGTCAGGGTGAATGACCCGTTGCCTTTTGTTGGCATTTGGCACTTGTATAGGGGCGAAACATGCAACAGGGGAATCTAGAACTGTTAACTGATTAGACGTAATCATTCACCGTTAGTTAAAATAATGAACTCCAGTTCTAAGAAGTTGTAATGTTGGTAGCTTTATTATGCCTTAACTGCACTTCTTTATGCTTAATTATATTATTCCTTTAAATATCTCCATTTATGAGAACCAGGGTTAATTTTTATGGGCTTCTCGGTCGGTTGACATCAAATGTAAACTGTATATAACATTAGGTTTTATTACATTTGATAAACATAATTTAACGTATAATCTATTTAATGATATATCAATTTATTTAAATATTAAATAATATATAGAAGAGCTTATTTACAGTTATACTAATTAAAAAAAAAAAACATTTTTGTATGCAGAGACACGATTATTCTGCAGATGCGTAAACATTATAAGGAAGTAACCCATTTTACTGAACAGGAGCAAAATTAAGAAATGTGCGGACAGTCACTGGAGTTGTTGCCACATACAATAACGTATCGGATTATTTATGTCATATCGAATAATTAACTGAAAGGGTCAGTTTCAAAAACAAACTATTATTCTTATGATAATATTATACATATAATTAGCATATAAAGTAGCAAAAAACAAAAGCAATCGGTCTCCTGATCTCTAACACTGAACAAAGTATGATGAGACTAGCATTTATTTGGAATACTTCGAAAGATTCTTTACCTCGTAAAGTTTTTAGTATTTAATACTTCAATAAATCGCCGTACTGCGTGCGCGATTATATAGATCAGAGAATATTGGTATTCAGCGATAATTTTTAAGCGATACTTTGCTAAGTGGAATATGCACATGAGTTTTAATTTTCACAATTTACGCCTACTTGCTACTACTAGTCGGCGGGTCGTGTGCGTGACACAGGCTTCATTATGGTTTGTTAGTTTTTAAAAATAAATTAATTAAGGCAAATAGCGACAACAAAATCTCGCGTCTGGATGGAATTATTTCTATAAAGATTAACATTATTATGGCATGTTATAGAAATATTATAAGGATTTTTTTTTTGCGACACGTGTTTAATACTGGATAACATACACATGAAATCTTGAAAACGAAAAGTTTGTAATTTGCAAAAAAATAGAAGTATACAAAAATGTTCACCTGTAACATAATAGTAATTACATTTTAAATAAGTTAAAACGATTAAATAAATAAATATGTAGCCGTACGGACAGCAATTAAATTACTGAGAATTACCAACGCCCAAATTCACTTATGATGTTTTTCGAACATGTTATACGGTATTAACGTTATAAATGCGTTTACAGGGTAGCAAATGGGTCCCGAAGTAGGACAGGGCGCGGTGATCGACACTTCCTTTCCAAATAAAAGCACTTTTAGTGCCGCGTATTCTTTCTGTTTGCTAAAATTTAAATTAAAATTAAATGTACAAGATGTACAACAAATTACAAATTTGGTTTTTTAGGAAACTCGCTTTAAATTAATTAACTGTATATTATAAATGACAAAACAAAAGTGCTTACATAATAAAAGCTATGTATGTAAAGAATTGCATATTTTTATTTATGCGACGAGAATGGACGGATCTGGTGTAGAGATTTATGACATCCTATATCATATGCAGAACAATATTGCGTTCACCTACTTAAAGTGATAGATGGTAACCAGTTAACATCATTTAGTAAGTCTCCAATACCTATTGCATGGAGACAGATATCGGCAAGCTGTAAGGAAATGCGAAAATTATATGATGAAAGATAACAGTGGTATCAATAATAGATACCAAAATAAACATTTTTACAATATTAAATAATATGTAAGTGTTTATTAGGTATCTCGAAACAGTGAATTGAACATCTGATGTTATTATTCACAGCCAATACTTTTTTATAGCGTTTTATAATTAGATTCCCTTTAAGAGAACGGAAACTTTATCATTAGCCGATATTTATAATGGCGTAGTAGTCATTATAGCCTTTCAATAAACAAGTGGCCCACGTGACCCAGCGATGAAAGCCTAAATAAATCGAATTAGACCGAAAGCGTAGCCGTGCACAAATTACATAGGCTTACATTAATTCGCTAAAGCGCAGTAGAGCGGCGCGAATCGCTGGGTTCCTTATACTTTGTTAATTAGGGTGAACGATTTGCATTGCTCGTGTAAACTGCATACCTATCCTTAAAAAAGGCAACGCTGTCCTACTTTTGAAAACCAATAGACATAAATATATGTGCCAAGAAAATAAAAAGATATATATATTAAAAGATACATATAACATTAATGATCTTTTATTGCATAATAATTCATGATATATAATAAAGCGATTGTTAACTTAAAGTATAACATAATTGCGATCTAAATAATTACACTAATTATTCTAGTTTGGGGAATAAGGATTATTCTCGGAACATATTAGCAGAAAATTGGTTTCTAAAGGTCGTATCGTTTTAAAAGTTAGCGGTTTTTATCCTACCCACCCAGAATTTATTGTTAAACGTTTTTAATTTTTCTGATAAATCGCAAGAACCCTAGCACCAGAACTGAAACGTTCGTATTACATTACTAAGAGGTAATTCGCTGCTCGTATACTACTTTAATTAAAATCAAGAGAGGAAAAATTATATAAATTAATATATAAATATTCTCTTTGTGGAAAAAGGTCACAAGAAGTCCTAGTTTTGAGAACATAAAGTGCAATATCTATAGTATGTTAAAAATAACGGTAAATTCGATCGCATTAAACCTTTACATGCAAAACTTGTTTCATGCAAAGGCGGACCGAATTCTGGCTGTCACATTAGGGTTTAAGCAATAGTAATCTCATTAACGCACTAAGTGAAGACCTATCGTTCGACCACACAGCCAATTGCGCTAATGGAACTTTGCAATTTAGCTCAATGCCAAAAACGCTTCCAGAAGCAAAGGATATTACTCACATCCGTTTACTACCAGAGTAGATTTGTTGCTAATAAAAATGTTAATGGCACAAAAACCGACAATAGTTATGAACATGGTTGAAATTTAAATGGCCTTGCTTAGACAACCTTGAACTAGAAGGAGCTGCTACTTAAAAATTTGTTCCTTCGTTATTTGTGCGTGGCATAGTGTGTGTATACCCATGTACAATATTTTCTTAATTCTAATAGACTATTATTCTATAATGTAGTTATATTACATATTTAACATGCATTTATTGATTTTTACTAAAGATATCTGTTGTATTAGTATAACTAATAAGACTTTTATTTCGACAATAAGCAAACTGAATTACAGGCAGTTGAATTTTTTGTTAAAAAGTTGAAAAGATCACGAATACTGTATAGAAGTTATTCTGTACATTCAGCCTTCAGACACAAGATGCAAGGTTTATAAGAATAAACCTTACCAGACGTAAAATGTAAATTAGACTGAGCAAATCCTGTACAAGACCATGCGATCAATCTCCCGCGGCTCCGTGATTAGCTCAGACACAATGACTGGTTCAATGACCGGTGTCCAAAATGGCCGACAGATTGTACAATCGTATTCGTATTTTTTTAAGCTGATTTGCGAAAGACTTGCATTGTAATCCTCGAACAATTTGTAGATCGAGTAAACTTTACAAAGTTATCGATAGATCTGATCAGATTTCTCAGACAATATTGTTAAAAAAATTGATACCATAGATACACTAGAAATTTTTGCCCTGAAGTATAAAAAAAAAGTCAGTTCAATAAGTATTATGTGTTTTTAGACCATGTGACATATGGTGCTGGACATAAGCCTTCCCTGAGGACTTACACCGTATAGCCCTGTACTGCCCGCATTCAGTGGCTTCCCCCGACCTTCACCAGATCGTCGGTCCATCTTATGGTGGGTTTCCCAATACCAGTACGTGGTCGCCATTCGAGGATTGTATTGCCCCGACGGCCACACGTCCTTCGAACAATGTACCGTGCCTATTGCCAATTAAGACTATATTAGTGAGGATATTAATTTTTTAAAAAAAAAACGAAAGATTAAAAGTAAAAGACAAACACACAAACAGAATATAATAAAATAAATGACAATCAAAATTTAAATTCTAGTTTAAGGAACATAAAGCTGTATGGGCTAGCAAGTTTTTTTTTTTTAATTCAGTCCCCAAATAAACTCCAAAAATAAAAGAATTTTCGACCCTGCCTTGTAAAAATTGCGTATCCGATTACTGAACGGCCTTCGATTTGCCAATTAGATCTAGTCTTTATACAGGACGAAAACCACGATCATTCTGAAGGTCATCAATTGGAGCATAGTCAAATGGCAGGCAATATATTTATTTATACAACTTTACAATTATGGTATTTTATGGTAGACTGAGATTTTTTTTCTTATTATTGTAATTGTAAAAAATTATTTGAAATTGAGTATTCTAATACGATAAATTATTAAATTGTTACATAAATTTCATATTCTTTTTATTCTCAACAAAAACACATCGTTGTTAAATTTCCGCCAATGGAAGTCGTTCTGTATAATCAGATGTTTTGACGACGTTGCCGTGAATAGCGTGCCTCTGCGCAATTCCTCAGACTCATCGATTCGTCTTGCCGGCTTTCTACGAAAAGGTATGCTCCCAACTATACGGACTTGATAACGAATCCAAGAAAAATTTAAGTTGATATTAATACTTACTATAAACACTACTACTAGTAGGCACTAATGAGATGTTTGGACAATAAAAACATGCTCGTTTATTTTTGAAGGTAATTCAATGGGTTAACTATTAGTATAGGAAGTTAAAGATTAAGTTACATAGAAAGTAAAATAATTGTTTAATAACCAACAAAAGGGCCGAAGTATTCGGCTTTTAAAGCTATTAAACTTTTTAAAAAATTACGGTATGCAATTAGAAAATGTTGACGACACCACAACTACGGTACGAGCTTACCAGTTGCTTATGTATTAAATACCTATGTAATGCTAGTTTCTCCATGGATAATGGATAATCGAGGAGAAAGAGAGAATGGATCGATAAAAGTTATAATAGAATATAGAACTTGGAATTTAAATAGCCGTATAAGGCTATTGATTTTAATATACACTGCCGGCCAAAAACTTGAGACCACCTTAAAAAAAATTACAATATTGAATAAAACTCCAAAAGTTAATGCTCAACAAATTATTTATTTACCTTATTAAATAAGGGAACTTGTTATGTAACATAAAATAATTTAAAAACTACAATAATTGCCATTATTATTATTAAAAAAAAATACATTATTTAAACAAACTTTTCGTCGAAAAATCTTTCTTTGCTTTTTATAACTTTTTTGACCAATCTTGGTAACCGGGCCATTAGTTTATTGATAGTTTCTTGTGAAACATTGTTCCAACTCTCTTGTAAAGTCCTCCAGAGGTCTTCTTTTGACGT